>JACEIK010018746.1:0-10337 GCA_018107945.1 Datura stramonium | reverse complement strand
GTTTCCAGGAATCTGAGATAGAGCCAGCCAGGCACCAGATGTGCTTAGGCTCACTAGTTAGCAGTCCAGGTCCTACTAGGGCACCAGGTGCCAGTCATACTCCCCAAGGCGGGGCGTGACAGTTTTGATGAACCCAAGTTATCAGTTCTACAAGTAAGCATTAGGATATATCACGAGTGTAAATCCAAAGTATTTATGAACCCCTGGGGAACCCTTACCCTAGTTAATTGCAAATCTTGATAAAAAGCAACTTATTTTCACTTGTTTTAAAATTGTTTTTCTATAAACCCCACAATTTGGAGATAACATATCAAAAAGCATAAATACTTGCATTAGTTTAGATCTTGCCATATTCCCTATAGGATTGACCCCTACCTCTAGTAGGTTCCTTATTGACAACATCCGCTTCATACTTTATCAGTAGTATGAGTTTGAGCACTATCAAAAAGTGGAGCCGTTGCCAGGGAATATGGCTAAGATTAAATTAATTACTTGTGTTTAACTTTTTGTTGTTATTTTCTCATTTACATTTTCTGTTTATTTTTGACACCCCCAGGTTATCTATTGGTTCAAGTACTTGGTGGAGCGGAAACCCCTAATTCATTTAGATCTTCAAATGGAAAGAAGAGCAAAGAGATGTCCGTCTTGCTGAAGAAGCTAGGCAAGTCGGGCTAGCTCGACAAGATGCACTTCAAGAAGCTGACGATGCTTGGGATTAAGTTGTAAACGCTGGCCACCATAGGGGAAATAGAGGACAGAGATATGCCCCTCAATTCTTTGATGAGGATGACCCAGATATTGATGAAGTAAGGTCAACTAGATCTATCGTGATACCACCTTTGCCTGTTGGGGAAAAGTTTGACATCACTAGCACCATGATACAATTGTTGAATATGAAAGGGGTGTTTTGTGGTCATGCAGCTGATGATGCCAACCTGCACTTAATGAACTTCGCCAGAATTTGCAAGGCATACAGGTTGCCCAGTGTCAGTCAGGATGCAATAAGGCTGAGTCTCTTACCCTTCTCTCTGTCTGGAGAGGCCACTTTATGGTTATCGTAGTTGCGCAAAGACTCCATTACAAACTGGAGGGAGCTCAAACAATCTTTTCTAGAGATATTATTCCTACCCTCCAGGATGCTACAGCTTAAGGATGAGATCTACAATTTCTGACAACTGAAAATGGAGGCACTTCATGAAACCTGGTTAAGATTTAAAAAAAAGTTGACCAAGTGCCTAAACCATAAAATTCCTAATGATAGTTTGTTGGATATTTTTTACAGGTCATTGAACAACAACACAAAAGTTGTGGCAAATACCGTGGCGGGAGGAGCATTGATAAGTCACACATGGGAACAAGCCGCCACTATTCTTGACAAAAGTGACTAAAACCAACAGGGCCTGGCACTTCAAGGAAGTAGAAGCAGCTACTGGTACATATGCTATTGGTATAACTGCAGACCAACGAAAGAAGGAGGAGGAGTGTGATCAGGAATTAGGACACATGCGTATATTACTAGACCTGCTGACGAAGCATATCATGGGTGCTGGGGCTAGAAAGCTTAATGTAGTAGGGACACAAGGATAGGAACTAGGGCCAGAGCATTCAGATTCTGAGGAGGAGGCAAACTTGTTGTCCACTTGTTGGACAACTAGGTGGCGGATGTTCAGGCCAATGACCAAGGGTCTGGACAGGACACTTGGCACCAAGGTACTGAAAATCATGGTGGGAACCAATACCGAGACAACTACAATCGAAATGGGTATAGAGACAGAAGCCAAGGTTGTGAGTGAGAGGGAGAATGGAGAAGGAATGATGGGTACTACGATGACTGAACAGGATTGTGTGTGCCTCCTAATGCACACGAGGGGGAAGCTGGATAGTAAAAATTGGATAGCATGATGGCTGAGATGCTCAATAAGGTGAGATCCACTTAGGAGCATCTCAAAGAAACTCATGGAAATATATCTAGAATGGGCAAGAGAGTTGAGTCGCATCCCTGGGGAACACTACCTAGAAACACAGTCCAAAATCCAAAGAATGATAGTCACTGTATGGATGTGATGACTAGAAGTGGAAAGACCACAGTTGATCCCCCTCTGTCAGTTGTAGTTGAAATGTAAAGGAAGAAAGAGATCGTAATTGATGATGATGATAAGGTTACAGACAAAGAGCTTAAGGAAGAGGCTGAATTGGCTGAGGCTCCAGTTTGTGAAAAGGAGTGTGAAGCTAAAAAGAGTAAGAAATAAGGGTCCACACAAATCTATAAGGCTATCCTATGACCACCGACACCATTCCCTCAAATAATGAAGAAGAAGGCGAAAGATGGTAAGTTTTAGAAATTTATTTCCATGCTTAAATAGTTATCTGTAAACATACCATTGGTTTAGGCATTGGAGTAGATGCCTGGATACGCAAAATTTATAAAGGACCTTGTTACCAAGAAGAGGGCCATGAGCTATGAGATAGTAGGTAACTTGCATCATTACAGTTCCATAGGCTCACGGGTCCTTGCCCAGAAAAAGGAGGATCTAGGTGTCTTCATAATCCCATGTACTATTGGTGATGTTGAGTTCACGAAGGCACTCTGCGACCTGGGAGAAAGCATCAATCTGATGCCATTAGTTGTGTTCAAACAGCTGGGCTTGGGAGCCCCCACACCCACTACTATGCGACTATTGATGACCAATCGTACTTTGAAGAAGCCTATGAGGATCAAGTTTGATGTGCTTATCAAGGTTGATAGATTCATATTCCTAGCAGACATCGTGATCCTAGATTGTGAGGTTTTCTTTAAGGTCCCCATAATTTTGGGGCAACAATTCCTTTCCACTAGGAGGGCTTTAGTAAATGTTGAGGCTGGACAACTAAAATTTAGGCTAAGTAAAGAGGAGGTCACTTTCAATGAAGTGAATCAATGAAGTAGCCAAATGAGTTTAGGGTGTCTCAGCAATCGAGGATGAGTTGAGTTTCTTGAAGAAGTCTTAATAGTCAAGAGACCTGCATGATGCTGCAACGTTAAATGGGGCACTTTTTGGGAGGAAACCCATGAGGTGGTTTGGTGAAGTCTAAGTAATTGAACCACCTACTCGTGCCTAGACGTTAAATCAAACACTTCTTGGAAGGTAACCTAAGTTTATTGACTTATGTGTGCTCAGTGTGCAAGTGAAACAAAATAGGTTGCAGCAAAATTACAGTACAGAATTTTACTATGAGTCTCAGTACAACTTGTAAGAGCATTGTACGGGTCATAGTATGAGTCGCGGTGAGAAGCAGAGATATGACCTGCTTTATGAGTTCATGGTACGGTTGGTCCTATGACTCATAACTCTTTTGTATGGATCATAGTACTCACAGTAGTTTTGAACTATGAAAAGTATGGAATTCCAGTAAAGGTGACCTACGAGTCGTGGCGCGATTCGTACCTTTATGGTATGAGTCATAGGATGTGCTCGTAGGTCAACAAGCAAGTTTTCTTAAACCTCTGCTACGAGTCCTAGGGACGAGTCATAGGTCCAATCTATGACTCGTGGTATAAGTTGTGACAGCCCAAAATCCTTAAATCGACCCAACTCGGCCTTCATTTTTAATATTTTCCATAACTTATTTAAATTCCAAATCTTTCGGACCCTTCTCCCACATAATCTAACCTTGAAATCTATCACGCCCCATCTTGGGAGGCATGACTGACACCTAATTCCACAATGGGATCTGCACTGAACTGGCTGGGCATATGCACCTCTGGTGCACACCAGAGACTCAAAATCAAGAAGACAAACTGCTATATCTCAGTTGTAAATACAACCTCGGGCCGACAAGGACACGTAGCAACTGTAAAAGGAAACAGCTAACCAAGCCAACACAACACTAAAAGGGATCTTATGCGGGCTGGCAATACCACAATGTTGTCTAGTTATAAAAGGAATGAAAACAGGAAGCTATACTAGGCCCCACACGGCCAACATACAAAATATCACAAATATAGACCCCATGCGGCCAACACGAACCATTAACTGAAGACTGTAGTCTGCAAGCCTCTAAGAGTGAAAATATTGGTCTGGAAAGGGCTCCAGCCTACCCAGATCTACAACCTAGAAACCCTGATTGAAAGGAGTTTGATGATCTATTGACTCTAAATAGTTGCTAACTGATATCTGGAACCCTGTCCGTCTAAACCTGCAAGCAAGTTTGTAGCACCCCATAGTTGGCGTCACTACAATATGTACCGATTATGTAAGGTGGTAATAAATAGCTGATTAGAAGTTTATAAAGACTTAAAGTAAGTAGCAAGAAGGGGCAGGAGATAACCTGTAAGATTTCTTATCCATAACCTGCATCTAGTAATCCACTACATGTATAAGAATTGATGTTGTACATTAAGAAACTATAGCTAGCAGGTAAGAATACAAGAAAGTACATAACCTGGCCCCCATAAGACAGAAAGTTACAAGCAACACAGTAATAACCTACCTGGGTCCCTATAAGCTCGGACAAGTATAAGTAATGCACACCCCTCGTATCCAAACTACTATAGGCCCGTAAGCATGTTATGACTAGAGTTTACTCGATCTCTTTAGTTGCATCCGAGCTTGGTAGGCTCTTGTAACTTGGTCTGAGCCGTCTGGGCTCTTGTAGCCGTGTTTGAGCCGTTTGGGTTCTTGTAGCCGTGTCTGAGTCATTTTGGCTCCTATGGTCGTGCCTGAGCTATCTAGGCTACTGTAATTGTATCTAAGCCATTTGGGCTCCTGTAAATATATTTGAGTCGTCTGGGCTCCTGCAATTGAGTATGAGTTGCCTATGCTCCTTTAACTGAATATGAGTTGTCTGGGCTCCTGTAACTGAATATGAGTTGTCTGGGCTCCTTGACTAGTCTACATAACTGCCAACAGACACAATTTGTGCACCTACACTTGGCCAAAGGGTCCTGGCATTGATCACAACCTCCATCGACTTAGCTAGAAAAGGATGAGCTCTGGGTGACTTAAGCAATAGTCTTAAGGTCATGCTGGGGTAAGAGTAACTCATATGTTAACTATAAGGTCACAGGTGACCAACTATTTAGTCCTCTGCTTAGAACAACTGTTGAGTTGCTACTAATCGGACATGCTCCTAAGTAGTCATCCCTAACTTTCCATAGGCAGCTTACCATAAATCCTAGCCTGGAAGTAACACTATGATACTATGGTACTAGGCCTCTAAAACTTTAACCTAGTCTGTTCAAATCTCATATGGCTTCTTTGGGCGTTTCTTAGCCTCATAGGATGGTTTGTCTGGACCTAGCCACTCGCGACAGCCTGTACATGGATGTCTATAAAAGTAGGTTGGGGCGTTAGCCCCACATCTAACTACTAATAAGGTTCACTCTTAGGGTACCCACGAGTTTATCTGACTTGTACAACTGGGATAACTTTCTGGCGACCTGCATGACAAGCACCAAGTCGACTAAAACTAACGGTCACTAGCAATAGCTAACCAGATGGAAGGTTGTCGCTTATTTCACTAGGCAACCCTTGTTCCACCGACTCTAAGGTAAGGTTATCCTGTCCAAATTCAGGCATGGAGGCGTCAAGGTATGCCAACGGCCTCTGGGCAAGCTTTATTAACAATACATGCATCAAACTGAAGGTTACATTTCCTGGTTGTGCCCTATATTTTCCAACTTACCAACTTAGGCCCAATAGCTATCCACAAACATCTAAGGCCTTAGCATGACAGAAAAACATGAAATTTCTACAAATACAGTGAACAGAAGAATAGAGGAGTTTCTATGCTGCTCCTAGCGTGAGCCGCACTTAACATATTTTTTCCCGATGAGGGATACTGCAATATACTCTCAATACGTCTTTTAGCAGCTAACCCCAACATATATGATCACAATCTACTGACAGTAGCTATTCACAACATAAATGATCCTTATCTACTAGCAGTAGCTAATTACAACATATAGGATCGCTATCTCCTTTCAAGAACCTAGGTCATATCATTATACGACGAGAATAACTTGCCAAAGGGATAAGACTAAACATACCTCGAATGTTGACTCTCATTTTTCCGATTAGTTCTAACCTATAATTGGCGATTCCGTTCAATTGCAACCCTTAAACTGAGATATTAGGGCTATTTTCAATACTAAGACTTCGGAAAAACACAATATCTTTTGATAATAGTAACTGTAATTCAACTCCTTTTAATTTGGCCAAAAACTCACAATTTCTTGATAGTATAGAAGGGAGAAATGCTTACCTCTTTTTCTTGGCCACTTAGGACTCAATTTAAAGTCAATTCGGCAACCTTTACTCGGTAGGGTTCCTGTATACCAAGAGAATTTTCAAGAAATAACTCCACAGAGATGCTTCTCGTAGGCCTAGAACTCGATATCCAAGATGAATTTGCATTTGGATGGAGTTTGACGGTGTAATTTGAAGAAAATTCGATGAAATTTCTATTTGTTGTATGTTCTTGGTCGAGTGAAATGTTTGCAAATGAATTCCCAATTCACACTTCACTATATATACTTATTGTGGAAGTGGGTAGGGGGCGCTACACGCCACCCATCGCTCCAGACAAGGGTGTGTCGTGCACAGGCCATAACGCCAGACCGACTAGCGCGGTGCAGCGCCCAAGGTTCCTGGCCCTTGGCCCTGGCCTCCTGCTCGCTCGATGCCACGTTCGTGTATTCATCCCCAAGCTTTTTTCTCCTTGTGTCGTACTTAAAAACTCTCAACATACACACACACGTTTCTATTAAACGATAGAAACTTACGGGGTTTAACATCATCCTCCTCTTAGGAACATTCATCCTCGAATGTAATCTTTAGGCTTAAAAGAGTCAACTCCTTTAACTGTTGCAAGAAAAATTTTGGCAGAGTCTCCTCTCTAATATGGACTATACAGAAACCTGAAACACAAAAAACTCCAACACAGGTGGCTCATAGGACACTATCTGCAACTGAATAATATAGTGCCACTATATATATATGTGACTGGTAACAACAACAATAAGGGCTGATAACAACAACAATAACGAATGTACTTAATACTTGAAAACTATCTTGTCGTTTCTGAATTTGTTTGAATCTGTATGTTGTCACTATAGAGCTTGGAACAACTGAAGATACTTAGATCTTACTTTATCCTTAGCTTCATAATTCATCTCTACTATATTTCTGTTCCTCTCTAAGTCTCTAATAGATCACATCTTTTATCCTCACGGTAGCCCCTTACGGACCCGACGACCTAATATAACTATTGGAGCCTCCGCGTGGGACAACTCTTCTGTGGCGTAAGCATCCTCGACTGGGTCAATCTGAGAAAAGGCCTTCTAAGCGTGTGTGTAGTGTTGATAAAGGGATACTAGCCCTGAAGGCAACTTTATTTCATAGGCCACTTGGCCAATCTCCCGAAGGATCTGGTATAGCATAATGAATCTAGGGTTGGACTTGCCCTACTTGTCAGATCTCATAACGCCCTTTATTGGCGAACTTTTCAGGAACCTCCAGTCATTGGTTCAATCTCTAACTTCTCCATATGCTAGAATAAGACTTCTGACGACCCTGGGATGTTGGTACATATCTCTAAATTAGTTTAACTATTTCCCTCTGACTTATGCAGTATGCTCGATTCAATTATCCCTGACTTACCTGCTTTAAGTCGTCATATAGGGGACCTATATTTCCATCCTTAACATATCCCTATGTGTCTGAGTCCTGTGCTTTGCTTGGTCATTATCTGGGAATGGGAAGTTGTACTCAAATTAACTTGCATTCCGATTAGTTCTGCAACTTTTCCAAAGCCTAGCTGCAAGTTGTGGCATTTAACAAAACATAATAGACAATAGGACATCATATCGCTGGAATAGTTCTTTAATATTCAATTCAAAGTAATCTTCAGCTGAAACATAATTCTGACCGGCATAAAATGAATAAATCTGATTGGTCTTTGGACACTGATTCGAATAGGATCGAATTTACACCTAGTATGGGATAACCCTATAGCTATATCCACACTATCTATTTCCCACTTCCACACAGGCATGACTATCTCCTGAATTAGCCTGCCCGATTTCTGATGTCCAACCTTTCTTTGCTGGCCATTGGAGCTTTATGCCACAACTCGATAATATTTTTTTTATTCTTATGGCGCCAGTAGGTCTCTTTAATAACCTAGTGCATTTTCATCAAACTCTGGGTGGAGGGAATAATGAAGATGGTATACCTTTGTGACAATCTGATAATGAAGCCATGCCACATTTGGAATGCTGAGTCGACCTATGGGTCTAAAGACTTCGTCCCCTTACTATCTCGAAGGCCGGTGACTCCTCATGTTGGGCCTTATCCCTGGCTGCACTAGGCTAGGGTCTCTGTACCGTCACTCCTTTGCCTTCACAACTAGTGGTGATATTGCAATATTCTAGGTTACAACCTCACTATCCTTTAAATGTTAACCCGATTATTATTTCTCGATATTCAGCGGTGATTCCAAGCTCTGTCAACCTGCTACAACCTGGAGGTGATTCTGTTTTCCCTCCAAAGTTAGATACTCGTGCCTTCCCCTTACTCCTATAGGCTGAGATCTGGCGCTCATGCCCCCTGCATCGTATTGAAAAGGATATTACTGACCAAGTCTACCAACCTATGTCATTCTTACCCACACTCGGGCCAATTCCAGTCATATAATCTCTCTGTCCTTCGACATAACAAACTAGGTCCATAGCCATTATTCTGTAGGTATATCCTATCGTCATTAGCATAGTGCGGCGGAATCAGCCTATTTCTGACATGAGATTTACTATTACTGGGAGTTTATTGCTCATTGGTTCTCACACGTACTTGAGTGCTACTGGAAATCTTATCTATCCTCCTGATTTACTACCATGAGAGTCTAGGTAACATTGTAAACACTAGGGGTCTTAACCTCTTTCTAATCCTTCTCGGAATCAACAGTTCTAGCCCTCCTTTACTATTTATTCTGGGCAACGTGGCGTTGATACTTATGCTTTCTGTTGTACTGAAAGAACAAGTTGGGAGGTGGAAAATGACCCTATCATTCTATAATAGGGCTAAGGCACGAAATTCAACAAACTCTAAAGGCTAGAGATACAAATCTCGCACAATCCTTCGCATATTTCAGGTAATGATATGTTAAATGTTGTCCCTGTCTAATTCTAGATGCATACTAAGTGAGCCAACTCATATATATATATACTATACTCCTGACCTCTAATTCCGAGGCTGAAGAAGGAACTGTGGATGATGCTGGCATATCTATTACCTTATGATATTCTTGGTGCCCCGAGATGATGCCGAGGAGATTAAAAAGACATCTGCTTTTACCTTCAAGCAAATTCCCCCAATTGTGGAACCTCACTGGTACCTTCTCCTGCTGCTGTAGCTAACTTTCGGCTAGCTAGCGTCTGTGTTATATCAAATACTACTCTAGATAGACATAACAATCAAAGCTTAGGGATTCAACCCTATACAACTCAGCTCCATAGCACAATCTAAGAAGAAGGAGGGGTAACCATACAATCTTGCCTCATAGACTCCTGTTTATAGAATATGGTGCATAACACATCAATAAACAAGAATCTACTAGACACGGCATGCAAACTCCCTGGGATACGACCAACTCTAATACCAAGTTTGTCACGCCCTACCTTGAGAGGCATGGCTGGCACCTAATGCCACACTAGGATCTGGGATGACCTGGATAGGCATCTGCACCTCTGGTGCTTACCAGTGACTCAAAATCAAGAAAACAAACTGTTATATCTCGATTGTAAATACAGCCTTGGGTCGATAAGGCCACGCAACACCTGTAAAAGAAAACAACTGACCTAGCCAACAGAACACTAAAAGGGATCCTATGCGGGCCGACAATACCACCATGCTTTCTAGTTATAACAGAAAAGACAACAAACAGCTAAGCTAGTGTTACACCCCGTAAAATTCCCAACACATAGATGGCCTATTCGCATGTTGGTTAAGAGTATTTGAGTGCCACACATGCTAGAGAAAGGCCCGGGAAAAGATCGAATAAGAAATCCGTCGAACCATCACGGAAGGAGCCGGGGCAGAGCCCCTCCGCGATGGCAACGTGTCACGGAGGGAGGACCTCTGCGTTGGCCCCGTGACACGTTGGCCCTGTCCAGGCTCAAGTATAAAAAGCCTCCAACTTTGATTTAATTTATTTAAACCTTAAAAAATTTCCAGAAAACGCGAGAGAAGTAGAGAGGAACGAGATTTCCCTTATAATTTTTGATCGATTACGCCGCCAAACGCAGTCCAAATTCAAATTAACCTCAGATACCGAGGTATTTAGCAGCAGGGAGCATTCCT
>JACEIK010018745.1:0-10338 GCA_018107945.1 Datura stramonium | reverse complement strand
CCTACAATTTACATGAGAATGCACACACATTGTTGGATAAACAAGGCAAAAGCTATGCATTTGAGTATCAATTTGGCATATAAATATGCCCCTGATCACCCACTTCATCTGTCACGCCCCGAGCTTACACCTTTGATGGGACACGGTACTTGGAGTCACAAGTAACCCCAAGTCAACCCTTGATCTATCATACACTACCATTCAGAGTAAACTTTTAAATACATATACAGCGGAAGTTTTGAAGTACAACATAAAATATTTATGAGAATAAACTGATTCATTAAGTGTGAAAAAATTTGACAAAACTATAAATCTAGAATTAACCCAAGTCTGCGTCTGAAAGCCACTACAACTGATGAGTTGCTGGGACAAGCCCCCAACTAACCCAAATCTAAATAGAAGAAATCAAACTGAGTAAAATAATCTTCATCCTCGAAAGATGAGGACTCACCAAAATAGGACCGCCGAAGTCTTCTGAGAGCGACCGGCTAGCGAGGCTGAGACTAAGATCTTGGAGCTGTATCATAAAATGATACAACATAAAAGTATGCATCAGTACTTTGAATGTACTGAGTAAGTGAGAGAAACCATACACCAGAAATAAAAGTGTTGAACTGAGAAGACATGCAATGACCAAGTGAAGCTACTGTACTGAATAATTGTAATAACTGAGATAGCCCAAAAGATCCTGTCTGATGGTCAAGAACATGCCCTAAATCTAAGATACTAAACTGAACTTATTTGACGGAAAAATCTAAAATTGAACTGATCTGATTAGTGGGAGAGTCTATAACCGACATATAACCACGTGAACTAGATGTGGAGTCCGATGTATACATCCCATCGGAACGACTCAATATACATTGCTAGGGTATAAAGGCACAAACTGGGTGATCACAAGAATCTGAGGACATAAGGCCAATAAACTATAACCTATAGTGGCAACATAGTTCTGGAAACCTGGGTGCGCTGGAACCCCGGTTTGCTCAGTGCTAAGTCTTAATCCTACTGGATAGTCCTAGACTAAATACTAAGCTGATAGCTTAAAACTGGGGCCCAAGACTAGTCAGGAATACGTATCTGGAAGCACCCTGAGAGTCTTATTGGATCAGATTCTGGAACTAGGTTCTAAGACTAGTCAGAGTTGCTTATCTGGAAGCGTCGTATCCATCAACGAACGAGCTGTAATCTGTAACTGAGTCCTAAGGATGGTCAGAGCTACTTATCTAAAAGCTTCATGACCACTAGTGAATCACTAAAACTGAGTTTTGAGTCTGATTCTGATAACTGGGAGGTGCTACTGACACCTCGGGAATTTCTATAGTCAAACTGATCAGCTAACATTTCTGAGTAACACTGAGTAATCTAACATTTTAACTATACTGCACCAACATCAATCTAACTAGATTTTCAATACTAACTAACTTTATGGAAATCCTGAACACTGAAGGAATCAAGCGAATTTCACTGTTTAATCACTATTAAATGATTCCAGATTTTCTATGTTCAAGAACTAGAGCTAAATTTCACTTAACAAGAACAAACATCACTTTAGTCACAAACTAGTGGAATATATCTATAATTAACGTGAAATAATATTCCACCTGATTTAGACGAAGTATGACTAACAATTTCCTAACATTCGATAATTTCAAGGCTAGAATTTGTAGAGAGAAATAGGGAGGAATTTGGGGACACCAGGGAAGAACTATTCCCTTGTTGAATTTCCACATACCTAGTGAAGAAACCCGAAGAATTTCTTTGAGAACTGAGGAGAAATGAATGGCCCTAATTCTTGCTTTGAAAACTCTTGAGAGAAACTCTACATTGTTTTCTGAAAATCTGAATGGGGATACTGAGAAAGGAAATCATTTAATCCCTCTTATAATCTAAAAATATGCTTAAAACGATGTAGTTTAGAGTCTAGGAGGCTAGGAAATTATTGAAATACCCTTAGAAAATTTGCAGGAAAACTGACTATCAGTCCCCCCACGAGGGACCTAACGGGTCGTGCCCAGTGACAACGACTCATGGTCACGGTCGTCAAGTGCACTGCCTGATTTCTCTCTGTGGTTCACCACGAGGGACCTAATGCGTCATGGTTGGTGACCATGACTCACCTCTCGTGGTCTCAACTATCCAAAATTCCCTGGAGTCCCCATGGGCGACACCACGACTCCTGGTGTCCCAAATGAGTCGTGGTGAGGACCCCTCGGGTATACTGCCTGACTTTTCCAACTTTCAATCCATCACTTACCACGGATTACCCCACGACTCGTGGTCACACTCATGGTCACCCGTTTTCCAAATTTCCAGTCAAATTCCAAGTCCTCACCACGAGTTACTTAACGACTCGTGGTCACCCCCCACGGGTCACAAAATGACTCATCCTGTGACCTGGTGCAATTTTTTCCAGTTTTCTCTATTTTAAGTCCCGGGTCTAGTCTTTGAGTTTCTAGGACATTACAATATCTCCCCCTTGGGTACATTCATCCTCGAATGTTGGAGAACACACAGGAAAGCAGAGAATAGCAATCTTTATACACAAATATTGATCATGAAAACTGGAAACTAGCAGAATGACTACCTCTGAACTGAATCACCAGTCTGAAATGAATTCATTAAACATACACATATTCATTTACATGTAAGAAACTAAAACACATGAACTGAAAGCAATTTTGGGGAGAAAATTGATACCTTAAACTGAGATTGAGCTGGAAGGGAACAAATAGGGGTATCTAGCTATCATATCTGCTTCGGCCTTCCACGTAGCTCCCTCAGCCTGCTGATTTCTCGATAAGACCTTGACGGAAGCTACCTCCTTGTTCCTCAGCTTACGAACATGACGGTCATGGATCTGGACTGGGACCTCTTCGTATGAGAGACTATCTTTCACTCCCACACTTTCCAATGGCACAATTGAAGTTGGGTCACCGATGCACTTCTTCAATAGTGACACATGAAATACTGGGTGCATAGATGCCAACTCTGAAGGTAATTCCAGCTCGTAAGCTACCTTACCAATTCATCTCAGAATTCTGTAGGGTCCCACATATCTTGGACTGAGCTTTTGTTTCTTTCCAAATCTCATTACCCCTTTCATGGGTGAAATTTTCAGGTATACCCAGTCATCCATAGCAAACTCTAATTCTTTTCTCCTCACATCAGCATAAGATTTTACAAGGCTCTGAGCTGTTTTCAATCGTTCTATGATGAGTTGTACTTTCTACATAGATTCATGAACCGAGTCTAACCCGATTAAAGTAGCTTCTCCAACCTCAAACCATTCGATGGGAGATCTGCATCCTCTACCATACAATGCCTCAAATGGGGCCATCTGGATACTAGAGTGATAGCTGTTGTTGTAAGCAAACTCAATGAGAGGCAAGTGATCATCTCAAATGCCCTTGAAATCGATCATGCACGCTCTCAACATATCTTCTAGGGTCTGAATAGTTCGTTCAGCTTGTTTATCGGTCTGCGAGAGAAACATTGTGCTGAGCTTGACCTGGGTACCAAATTCCTTCTGAAAAGACTTCCAAAAATAGGAGGTGAACTGGTACCTCTATTTGAGATAATGGATAGTGGCGCCCCATGAAGTCTAACCAACTCCTAGATATAAAGCCAAGCATAGTCCTCAGCTGAATCTGTAGTTTTTGTTGGGAGGAAGTGTGCTGAATTAGTCATCCGGTCTACTATTATCTAGATTGAATCATGCTGCCGACGAGTCCAAGTTAGACCCGTAATAAAGTCCATATTTACTTTTTCCCACTTCCATGTGGGTATGCTGATATCTTGCATCATACCTCCCGGTCTCTGGTGTTCTACTTTGACTTGTTGGTAGTTTGGGCACTTAGCTACAGATTCAACGATATCTCCCTTCATGCCTTTTCACCAGTAAATATCCCATAAATCCCGATACATCTTAATAGCACCAGGGTGGATGGAATACTTTAAGCTATGTGCTTCAGCTAGTATCTGCTATCTCAAATCACCGACGTCCGATACACAATCTGCCCTGGTAATGGAGCACATTATTTCCCCCTTTGGAGAAAGCCTCAACCTCTTTTTTGAGAACCTCTTCCTTAAGCTTAAGTAAGATGGGATCTTCTTCCTGCTTGGACTTAACTTCAACCACTAAAGAGGAATATGACCCACTCTGCACAACTAGTCCACCCTAAGCTGAGTCAACATCTGCACCCCTAACCGAACTAGCCTGTAAATATCTTTCACTAGTTCCTTTTTGCCTTCCTCAACATGAGTCGCGCTCCCCATAGACACTCAACTAAGGGCATCAGCCACCACATTGGCTTTGCCCAGGTGATATAGCATTCTCATGTCATAGTCTTTCAGGAGCTCGAACCACCTTCTCTAACGAAGATTTAGATCTTTCTGACTGAACATGTACTGGAGGCTTTTGTGACTGGTGAAAATATCCACATGAGCCCCATATAGGTAGTGTCGCCATATTTTCATCGCAAACACCCCGATGCCAACTCCAGGTCATGAGTCTGATAATTCTCTTCACGAACTTTAAGTTGTTTGGAGGCGTAGGCTATCACCTTACCCCGTTGTATTAGAACGTAATCGAGTCCAAATTTGGAAGCGTTATAATAAACTACAAACCCATCTGATCCTTCCGGTAGGGTCAACACTGGAGCGTGAGTCGAGTTTTTAACTCCTGAAAACTCTTCTCGCACGCATCTGACCACTGAAATTTTACCTTCTTCTGAGTCAGCCTAGTCAGAGGGGATACTATAGAAGAAAAACCTTCCACAAAGCATTGGTAATACCCAGCTAGACCCAAGAAACTTCTAATTTTGGTTGGGGAGGTAGTTTAAAGCCAGTCTTTCACCACAACTATCTTTTAAGGATCAACCTAAATACCCTCACCAGAGACCACATGACCCAGTAAATTCACGAATTTCAACCAGAATTCGCATTTGCTGAACTTGGCGAACAACTAATGGTCTCTAAGTGTCTGAAGCACTATCCTTAGGTGATTACCATGCTCTTCCTCATATCTGGAGTGCACTAGGATGTCATTGATAAATACAATGATGAACATATCCTGATACTTCTTAAAGACTCTATTCATCAGGTCCATAAAGGCTACATGGGCATTTGTTAGTCCGATGGACATAACCAGAAACTCATAGTGACCATACCAAGTCCTGAAATCTGTTTTCGGTATGTCACACTCTCTGACTCTTAGTTGATGATATCCCCACCTAGCTCCCTGAAGTTGGTCGAACAAGTCATCAATTCTGGGTAGGGGATACCTATTCTTGACTGTGACCTTTTTCAACTGACGGGAATCGATGCACAATCTGAGGGTACCATCTTTCTTTCACATGAATAGTACTGAGCACCCCAGGAAGAGATGTTGGGTCTAATAAAACCCTAATCAAGAAAGCCTTTTAGCTACTCCTTCAATTCCTTAAGTTCAGCTGGAGGCATTCTGCTAGGAGGGACGAAGATGGGCTGAGTATCTAACAGAAGGTCTATACCAAAGTCGATTTCCCATTCAGGAGGAACTCCAGGAAGATCTTTTGGAAACACATCGGGAAATTCACTAACAACAAGGACTAACTGGATAGTTGGGGTCTCAGAGTTGGAATCCTTGACCCAAACTAGATGATAGATACATCCCTTATAAATAACTTCTAGGTTTTAAGGAAGAAAATAAACCGACCCTTAGGCGCTAAATTACTGCCAGTCCACTCTAACACTGGCTCATTTGAAAATTGAAATTTGACAACTCTAGTTCTACAATCAACTAAGGCATAACCAGCGTGTAACCAATCCATGCCCAAGATGAGGTCAAAATCAACCATGTCTAATTCTACAAGATTAGCTGGAATAACCTTATTGAAGATTGAGACTGGGCAGTTTCTACACTCCTGGTTGGCTCTAACTGACTCGCCAACTAGGGCAGAGACTGAGAATGATTCTGGGAGTACCTCTGGATTGATATCGAACTTTACTACTATGTAGGGAGTCACGAATGATAGAGTGGCTCCTAGATCTAGTAGAGCATACATGTCTAGATGAAAAAGGCATAATATACACGTGACCACGTTAGGTGAGCTCTCCTAATCCTGATGAGAAGATAATAACGGTTTTGGCGTTGGCCGCCATCCGTACCTGAAGGGTTGGCCTGCAGAGCTGCTCGGCCTAGTGGAGCTACGGAGGTAGTGGATTGTGACATTTCCCGTCTGGCTGACGAACACTCTCTAAGCCGATGACCAAGCTTTCCACAACCAAATCATCCCTCTCGACCCTGAAGACACTCTCTTAGGTGATTCTTTCTATACTTAGGGAAAATTGTATACCTGTTGTTGGCACTGTAGCTCTGGGATTGAGAGCCATATGCTCCACCCCTCCGATCCTAGCGGGACCGGAAGGTAGGGGTCTGGCTGAGCTGGGTGTTGGAGCCCTCTGTTGCTGCTGTTGCTACTACTGTAGGCGGCTACTACCATCGGACCTTTGGTGGCCATAATCTGATTGGCCAGTCCTTGCCCGCTTGTTCTTTCGCTCCATGTCCCTTAGTTTTTCTGCCTCAATCTGTTGGGCATAGACAATAAGGCTGGAGAGGTCAATATTGTTAATTAGCATCATTGTCCTGCACTCTTTGAGGACCAAGTTTGACACCCCCATTAACAAACTTCAGCATATGATCCTTGGCTCGGCCACCATTTCTGGAGCGTATTTGGACAACCTGGTGAACTCTAGAGCATATTCTTCTACTGTCCAGTTTTCTTGTCTTAGATTCATGAACTCCTCTACTTTTGCCTCCCTAAACTCCCAAGGGAAGAATCTATCCAGGAAGGCTGTAGTGAACTCCTCCCATTCTACCAGTCCTGCTCCTGCTGGCCTCCCCTCCTTCCACTGCTCGTACTAGATCTGGGCTACCCTTTTTAATTGGTAGGCAGCCAAATCGGCACTCTCCGAGGAGCTGACACCCATAATTCGGGTGATCTTTCTAATCTAGTCCATAAACTCCTGTGGGTCCTCTTCCACCTTAGATCTTTGAAAATCTGGATGGTTCATCCAAGTGAAATCTCAAACTCGAGCAGTTGTTGCGGACCCATTGTTGTTGACTGGAACCACCTGCTGGTTCACTGGGTTGTTAACCATTTGAGAGAGTAGTTGGATAGCCGACCTGAACTCTGTGATAGACACTAAGTCGTCCTGAGGGACTGCTGGGGCTGGTGGGGCAGGTCGGTGAGCGTTACCGGCCCTTCTTCCATTACCACATCACAGAGGCATAATTCACTTAAATGAAATAAAGCACGAGTTAGGAGAAAATTCTGGAATTGAATTTCAACGCACGATAAAGAGTATGAAATAAAGGCAGTTTTCCTAATAACATATCGTAGCCTCCCAGTCATAAGTGTGGCGCGCTTTACACCCATGAAAATAACACTACTCAATGCGTCTTTTAGACATCCGAGGATACTCTAAACTTAGTGCTCTGATACAAAGTTTGTCATGCCCCGAGCTTACACCCTTGATGGGACACGATGCTTGGAGTCACAAGTAACTCCAAGTCAACCCCTAGTCTATCATACACTGTCATTTTGAGTAAACTTTTAAATACATATACAGCAGAAGCTTTGAAGTACAACATAAAACATTTGTGAGAATAAACTGATTCTTAAAGAGTGAAAACATCAAATAAAACTATAAATCTGGAATTAACGCAAGTCTATGTCTGAAATCCACTACAACTGATGAGTTGCTGGGACAAGCCCCCAACTAACCCAAATCTAAATAGAAAAATCAAACTGAGTAAAATAATCTTCATCCTCAAAAGATAAGGACTCACCAAAATAGGACCGCTGAAGACTTTTGAGAGCGACAAGCTAGCGAGGCTGAGACTGAGATCCTGCAGCTGAATCATAAAATGATACAGCATAAAAGTATGTGTCAGTACTTTGAATGTACTGAGTAAGTGAGAGAAACCATACACCAGAAATAAAAGTGCTGAACTGAGAAGACATGCAATGACCAACTGAAGCTACTGTACTGAATAATTGTAATAACTGAGATGGGCCAAAAGACCTTGTCTGATGGTCAAGAACATGCCCTAAATCTGAGATACTGAATTGAACTGATCTGAATGGACAAATCTAAAATTGAAATGAGATAACTAGTGGGAGAGTCTATAACCGACATATAACCACGGAAGCTAGATGTGGAGTCTGATGTATACACCCCATCAGTAGGACCCAATATACCTTGTCATGGCATAAAGGCACGAACTGGGTAATCACAATAGTCTAGGGCCATAAGGCTAATAAACTGTAACCTATGGTAGCAACATACTTCTAGGAACCTAGGTGCACTGGAACCCCGGTCCGCTCAGTGTTAAGTCCTACTCCTACTAGATAGTCTTAGACTGAATACTAAGTTGATAGCTCAAAACTAGGGCCCAAGACTAGTCAGAAATATCTATCTGGAAGCACCCTGAGAGTCTTATCGAACCGGATTCTAAAACTGGATTTTAAGACTTGTTAGAGCTGCTTATTTGGAAGCGTTGTAACTGTCTATGCATGAGATGTAATCTTTAACTGAGGTCCTAAGGCTGGTCAGAGTTGCTTATCTAAAAGTATCATGATCGCCTAGTGAACCACTAAAGATGAGTTCTGAGTCTGATTCTGATAACTAGGAGGTGCTACTGATACCTCAAAAATTTCTATAGTCAAACTGATCGGCTGATATTTTTGACTGACACTGAGTAATCTAACATTTTAACTATACTGCATTGACATCAATCTAACTCAATTTTCAATAATAACTAACTTTATGGAAATCCTCAACACTGAAGGAATCAAGCGAATTTCACTGTTTAATCACTATTGTAAGATTCTAGATTTTATGCGTCCAAGAACTAGGGCTAAATTTCACTTTACAAGAATAAACATCATTTCAATCACAAGCTGGTGAAAAATATCTATAATTAACATGAAATAATATTCCACCTGATTAAACAAAGTATGACTAACAATTTCCTAACATTCGATAATTTCAAGGCTAGAACTAATAGAGAGAAATAGGGAAGAATTTGGGGACAAAAGGGAAGAACTATTCCCTTATTGAATTCCCAAAAACCTGGTGAAGAAACCCAAAGAATTTCCTTGAGAAACCGAGGAGAAATGAACGGCCCTAGGTTCTTGCTCTAAAAAGCCTTAAGATAAACTCTATGTTGTTTTCTTAAATCTGAACGGGGAAAAGGAGAAAGGAAACCATTTAACCACTCTAATAGTCTAAAAATATGCTTAAAACGATATAGTTTAGAGTCAACGAGGCTAGAAAATTACTGAAACACCCTTAGAAAATTCATAGGAAAACTGACTGCCAGTCCCCCCACGATGACCTAACGGGTCGTGCCCAGTGACCATGACTCATGGTCATAGTCATCAAGTGCACTACTTGATTTCTCTCTACGGGTCACCACGAGGGACCCAACAGGTCATGGTTGGTGACCATGACTCATGGTCTCCACTGTCCAAAATTCCCTAGAGTCCCCATGGGCGACACCACAACTTGTGGTGTCCAAAACGAGTCATGGTGAGGACCCGTTGGGTGTACTACCTGACTTTTGCAACTTCCTATCCATCACTGACCACGGATCACCCCAGGAATCATGGTGTTGACCATGAATCGTGGTCACACACATGGTCACCCGTTTTTCAAATTTCTAGTCAAGGTCCATGTCCTCACCACTAGTCACTTAACGACTCGTGGTCACGCCCGACGGGTAACAGAACGACTTGATCTGTGACCTGGTGTAGATTTTTCAGTTTTCTCTGTTTTAAGTCCCGTGTCTAGTCTTTGAGTTTATGGGGTATTACATCATCACCTTTCTAATCAACTCCTCGTAATAGATAATTGTCTTCCTTCCATAGAATATAAGACATCTAGATATGTGAAAGGAAGAGTCTCCCTTTTCAAGCCTATTTTTCTTTTTATCCTGTTAATGATGGACAAGGACATTTTGTCATGAAAATAAAAGGAATTTTTTATTCCATTGACAAGTGGCTCTGAATTGTTCTTATAGTCCCTTGTCACTTTAATCATTTCCTTTATATCCTGAGGATCTGCTGAACTAAATAAGATTGTATCATCAACATATGACATATGATTTATCTTTGGACTCCACTTAAGTAGGCCATAACCTTTGTGCTCTCTATCATTATGTAGGATGTTTAAACATCTAGATAGGACTTCTGTTGTAACAATAAATAAGGATGGGGACAACGGGCCTTCGTATTTTAACCTTCTTGTAGATTGAAAGGAGACATGTGATTGTCCATTAACTAGTATAGA
>JACEIK010018742.1:0-10341 GCA_018107945.1 Datura stramonium | reverse complement strand
TCGGCCCGCATAGGTTCCCTTATATTGATGAGATTCTGGTTAGCTGTTGTTGTTGTACATGTGGCTATAGGCCTAGCCGGCCGGGGGCTGTATTTACAGCTGCTATATAGCCCGTTGATTCCGTGAATCAGAGTTAGAGCCAGCCAGGCACCGAAGTGCTTAGGCTCAGTAGTCCAGCAGTTCAGGTCCTAGTAGGGCACCAGGTGCCAGTCATACCCCCAAGGCGGGGCGTGACATTACGGGAAGTTTTCCATACTTTTATCTAGGGGCATTTTTGTAACTTTTTGCTATTTTAGTTCTTAAACTATGTCATTTTGGGAATAATTTCAAAGGTTTTAGAGGGGTAAACAGTTTTCTCCCTCATTCCCCACTTATATTTTCAAATTAACGCTCATAAACTCTAGAGTTCCTCTCCCAAGCAAGAGTTAGGGCTTCCATTTCTCCTTAGAAGTTTCAAGTTGCTTCTCTTAGATTTCTTCTCTAGGTATGTGGAGTTTTAGAAAGATTATTCCTCTCACCCTTGTGCCCAAGCATTTTCAGAATCTTTTATCAACTCATGCCTATAGAAATCAAGAGTTAGAGTTCTAGACAGATCATGATTTTCCTTGCATTTTATTAGTTCTCCTAGTTCCCCTGATTAATACTATGTGAAATTCATGATTTGACTTTATTTTTTTACATATTCATGTCTAAGCCTAATGTTAGCATGGTGTTGGGTTGAATACTGTATGAATTTTAGTATGAATGTTTCAAGTGAAAATTTGTATTTTCATATTACATGTACACATACTATTCTTCTAAAATGTCAACTGATCAATTTGGCCCTTTTATTAGTCTATGTTTAAATTCAGTATCTTCGATTATCAGGTCCCTTAGGCTCTCAGGACACTTTCAGATAAGTTGTTCTTTATTAGCCTTAGGAAATCCATATTGAGCTAATCAGTCCAGTTAGATATAACTAGAATTCCAGTTGGGAGTAGTACTTAGCACCGAGCAGGTCGGGGTTCAGCGCATCCAGGTTCCTAGAACTATGTATCACCGTAGGTTATTAGCCCGAATAGGAACCAGAAATTGATCACATAGCTCAGCCACTATACCCTGTCAAAGTATAATGGGCTCTTTTTGATGAGGTGTATAAATCATACTCCAAGTTAAGCTCACGTTGTTATATATCGGTTAGAGTTTCTCCCACAGTAAAATTCAGTCTCAGATCTTAGGATATGATCCTTATATCAGTTTTACCAGTTTTTAGTACTCTCATATTTTAGTTTATCTACAACATTTATAATTTCAATCAGGGTCATTTTATATATTTCTGCATATTTATTTTAACATATTCTTTCAGTATGATTATTTTCTAAAATTTCATGACCTCGCATACATAGTACATTCAAAGTACTGATGCATGCTTTCCATGCTATATATTTTCATGAAATAGGCTCAAGCTCTTAGGCTCAGCATCGAGGTTAGCTTTTCTTTTAGGCTTATTATAGTAGAGTTTCTTTGGTGAGTCCTCATCTTTCAAAGGCTAGATTTTTCATCTTCAGCACTTGTAATTTTTAGATTCAACTTCATACATTAGAGTTAGCTCGGGGTATCTCCCTGAAACACATTGGTTCTTTTAGAAGGCTTTCAGATAGTATATGTTAGTTTCTGTTTGAGTCTCAGTGTTTGAGAAAATATTAGTAATTTATCCTATGCACTTTATTTATTTTATTTGGTTATTGTTTTAATCATCTTTAACTTAATAGTCTTTTACAGTAATTCAGTTATTATAGAATTGTGCCATGTCATGTGTTTTCTTAGGGTCACTTGTGATCCTAAGTACCGTGTAGCGTCCAGGGTGCAGACTCGAGTCATGACAAACTTGGTGTCAGAGCATCAGGTTTAGAGTGTCGTAGGATGTCTGAAAGCCACGTCAAGTAGAGTCCTTCTCATGAGTGTGAAGCGCGCCATACTTATGAGGGGGAGGCTACGAGGCGTTTTTAGAAAAATTCCCTTTCTTCATGATTCTTATCATGGATAGAGTTTAATCTCTAAAATTTGTCCTCCTAACTTGTGCTCTACCCTTTTCACTGTTGATAATGCCTCCTAAAAGAGGAAACGGAAGGAGGAATGGTAATGCTAATCGGCCAGCCCCACTAGCTCCTACAACCCCTCAGGATGATTAGGTGTCACATGTAGAGTTTCGGGTAGCTACTCAAATGCTAGCTCAGGCAATGACCAATCAGGTCAACCAGCAGATCCACGTACTAGTCAATACTAATGGGTCTGCAACTGCTATTAGAGTCTGGGATTTTACTCGGATGAATCCCCTAGCATTTCATGGGTCTAAGGTAGATAAGGACCCGCAGGAGTTCATTGACGAGGTGCAAAACATCACCCAAATCATAGGTGTTACTTCAGTAGAAAGTGCAGATCTGACTACTTATCAGTTAAAAAAGTGGATCATATATGGTATAAGCAGTGGAAAGAGGGAAGGTGAAACGGTGCAGGTCTAATGGAGCGGGACGAGTTTGTGACTGTACACTTGGATAGATTCTTTCACTGGGAGTTTAGGGAAGCTAAGGCCACTGAGTTTGTGAACTTGAGGTAGAATGACATGATAGTGCAGGAGTACGTGTTAAAGTTCACTCAACTATCGAAGTATGCTCCATAAATGGTTGTGAAGCCGAGGGCTCGCATGTTCAAGTTTGTGAACGGAGTCTCAGTTTTGGTAGTCAATGAGTGCAGGACTGCCATGCTTATCCATGAGATGGACATCTCCACACTCATTATCCATGCACAGTAGATAGAGGTGGAGAAACTGAAGGAGATAGAGAGGGAGAATAAACGGGCACGGATAAACTAGTTTGAGTATTCTTAGGAGAGGTCGGACGGTAGCAGTCGCCCACAGTAGCAGCAGAGACCACCAGTAGCCTCATAATCTAGTTCTCCTTCTTCTAGGCCCGACAAAGATCGGAGGGGTGGAGCATCAAGCTCCCAGTCCTAGAGTCATGTCTCCAGCAGTCACACTTTTCCAGTATGTTCTAAGTGTGGAAAGAATCATCCGAGTGAATGCCGCATGGGCAAGGAGGTTTGTTTTGGTTGTGGCCAGCTGGGTCACATGTTGAGAGATTGCCCGTTAGCAGGACGGGGGAAAGCTCAGTCCACCATATCAACAGATCTACTAGGTTGCTCAGCTCAACAGGGTACTACCTCAGGAATAGGTGACGGTTAGTGCCAGAACTGCTTCTATGCTTTATCCTCCCATTAAGACCAGGAGAACTCACCTGACATAGTCAATGGTATGTTACATCTCTTTCAAACTGATGTTTATGCTTTACTTGATCTAGGAGCTACACTCTCTTTTGTGACTCCTTAAATTACTGTCCAGTTTGGCATTAGCCTAGAAATTCTCTTCGAGTTGTTTTCAGTCTCTACTCCAATTGGTGAGTCAGTTAGAGATATATGGGTGTATAAGGATGTCACAACCCAAACATAGGCCCAGATCGAGACATGGAACAAAGAACTCCGAGAGGCTCCAAGTCGACCCATGGCATGAACATAACATCTAACTCATTCAAATAGTACGGAAGATCATCGTGAATAACATAGCGGAAGTCTAAAAAAATAACAACTGAATACTTACATAAGTCTAAAGTCGAGTACAAACTATTTCCGAAAATCCCCTAACACAGACGAGTTGATGGGACAAGACCCTAACTAACTCACTGTAGTCTGAAAACTAAAAAGATGAAATACAACTAATAAAAAGGGCCCTCACAAGATGAGGACTCAACAAATGAGACTGAGAAGTTCTAACTCTGGAAGTCTTACTAGCAGCGGGACTGAGTCTGCATATCGTATCCTGCATCATGAAAAGATACAGCATAGAGTATGCGATCAGTGTGTGGAATGTACCGAGTATGCAAGGTAAGTAAGACTGCTAAGTAAGTAAAATCAGAGATCATGTATATCATAAACATTTCATCATAAGAGTCTGAGAGTAGGCTTGCATGCTATTATCTGAAAACATGACTTAAGCATAACTAAATATCATAACTGAATCGAATGACCCACAACTGAAAATTGTTAATCATATGTAAAACTGAACATTGGGTCAAACCTGCCGAAAACATATTAACATGACTGATGAACATGCATAACTAAAATCATAAAGAATAATGGGAGACTCATCATATAACCTACATTACCACTATAGAGCTTATGTTTTCGCCCCAGCGCATCTGCAAGCCTACGCGTTCGTACAAGTAATACAGTGGCCCTTTTTTAGAGCCGGATGTCGAACCCACAGGGACTGAAGTAATTTAGCGAATTATCAAGTTCAAGTGTTAAATTAACCTTCACAAGTTTTGATTATAGAAATTTCATAAAATTCTAATTAAGTCTAAGGGTGATCAAAAAACAATCGAGAAACAATACAAGAAGCAACTAGATTTAAGGCCTAATAATCATGCAGTGCTGCAATTTATAGTGGTTTGAGTATGAAAACTTCATTTTTTGTCTGAAATAGTTAAAATGCGATGTTCATGGTCTTTCGAGCCTCTAAAAACAACAAACTAGCCTCACACCTACATCGTTGAGCGGGGATGTGACATCCTAATTCATGAGGAATTTAACAACGTGGATGTGGTTTACGGAGTTTGTGCCCTTGATTAAGGACTTTCATACCTCTAATAATTTAACCTGACTTATCTTCACAACTACTTCTATGAGTGGTGATGTGACAATTCTAAGTCGGTGTCTAGCTCATCCCGCTTTATTAACCAAGCAAGGCAAATTAGGTATAATTTCTATCCTAATCACAAATCCTATTGTAAATATAAGAACTTGCTCCCTACATTCTTATGTTCTAGCATAGGGTGACTCTTTTGAGTTTTTACCTAAGCTTAATGAGTTTGTTTTCATGGTGATCAAACATAAAAATAATAATAATAAAGAATATAAGACAAAACAACAACTAAGAACTCAAACTAAAGAAGAATTCATGCACTTACATTCATATCATGTGGCCTCAACCCTAGGGGAAGGGTTTTAGCCACTCATGTTCTTACAAATACTCAAAAACATAATTAGAGTGAAGTACTTACAAGAATAGTTAAAATAGAATGCAAAACAATGAACCCTAGGTAGAGTTCTTCACTTCTCCCTTCGCTCTTGTACGGTTTCCCAGAAATATTTCGTGATAAGTGATTTTAGAAGCTAAGGGTCCTATTTATAATAAGTGGGAAATTTGCGAAAATTTGCCTATGGTGAAACAGCTGCGTGCCACGCTGCCCATCGAGGCAAGGCTATTGTGTGACATGAGCCATCGCGACATGTCACTGGAATGGCATCTCGGAGGTCATGGAATGCGTTGGTGTGTGTAGCCCGACCCATCTCGCGCATGACGCACGACCTGGCGTGACACAGCGCCAACGCGCAGGCGCACTGCCTGGCAGTTTCTCGCGTGCACTCCTACCTATGTGACATGGTGCCCATCGCGTCAATCTCTTGTCGTGGCACACTGCAGGGTGTGATCAAGGCACTTCCATGTTTTCTTCATGCAATCTTCCTTGCACTTAATCCTGAACTTCCTTTATCTTCATGTTTCATCATATTATGCTCATCCTTTGCATTTTTCACCTAAAAAACAAAGAGCTAATCACATTGGTTAGTTTATGCACAAATTTATACAAAATCACATGAGAATATACTCACATAATTTAACAAACATGACTAAACTAAGTTATGAAATAGCTCTTGGGCACGTAATTATTCCCAAGATCAGCTTATGTGGTCCCAACTATTACACTCAAGTGGGCAGAGCCGTCCAAAGCCTTGCCAGGGCTAAGGAAGCTACGATGATATCGATATCAAGCTGAAGGCCCATTTTGTGCAGGGGATAGCTCACAAGGGAGGTCCCAAAGGATATATGCAAACCTACGTTGGCACGTAGTTCTGAGGCATAGGGTTGATTGACCCTTAGCCTACTCGGTGGTAGAAACCACTCCCAAAAACATGCATATGCTCTCCATCATTTTTCAACGAAGCTGACCATCTTCTAGTAATAAAGCTGAATCATGACATGACATACGTATTCTGAAAACATAACATGAAGAACCTTGGCTCAAACCATACCACAAGCTAAAAAATAATGGGAGTCTAGACTCCAAAACTATGTTGTAAGCTAATTCATAAAATCATAAAAAACATACTTGATCATATGGGCTTGCCCAATTCTTACACATGCTTGAAATCAACTTGATTCTCTTGAAAACATGATCATAGACATGGGTAACCTAAAAACATGTTTTTCCCATATACATCTCATCATAATTGAACATACCTATCATAATCTCAACTTACCATTAACTTCCATGAATGGGCAATATAAATTGAAAAACTTGAAAATATAAATTTGTAATTTAAAACATTGTAAAACTTGCCCATGAATCATAATTCAACATTTGGAACATACTTAGGTGATATCCCTGATAGAACTTAGAGAATTCACATATTTGGGTTAAAACCCCATAGATTTATCAATAAGGATTTCATGAAATAGAGAGGAATTGGGCATGGATGTGGACTATTGCACCCATTCATAGCCTTACATACCTGAAAAAATCTGATTTCACAACTTCCTTGATTGCCCAAAGAGAATTGAGGAAGAACTTTGAAGAAACTAGACTTGATCAGCTCTCAACCCTTTAAGCTTGCATGCATGAATTAGGATAGGCTTACAATGACTTAACCCTTCTTAAAACACCCTATTCTGAGATTAAAACGACGTAGTTTAGGCCTTAGAAACATAGAAATTAAGGAAAAGCCCTTAATAAATTCGCAGGGAAAAACATACTGCCAGTCCTAACGAGGGACTGGATGTCAGTGACCACGACTCATGGTAACCTCCCATCACCTTAACTACCAAAAACCTTTTGAGGGTCACCACGAGGGACACCACGACTCGTGGTGTACCCGACGACTCGTGGTAATGACCTGTTACCAAAAGTATCAAATTTCTCCTTCCTTCATATCATCCTTTACCATGGGTGACCTAATGGATCATGGTGCTGACCACGACTCATGGTCACACACGTGGTCAACCCAAAACATAAAATTTCCAATCATAGTCAAAACCCTCCTCACGAGTCACTTAATGACTCGTGGTGTTCTTCACGGGTCACTGGACGACTCATCCTATGACCTGGTGTAGAAAATCCTGTTTTCTCCGTTTCAACTCCCAGGTCTGATCTTAGGGTTTTCGGGGTATTACAATATCTCCCCCTTGGGAACATTCATCCTCGAATGGGTAAAAACATGAAAAATAGATAAATGCAATAATCCTACTCAAACACTAAACATACATGCGGAAAACTGACGGAGTGACTGACTCTGATTTGAACTACATGGCTGAACTGAATTCCTGAATCACACATACATTCATTGACATGAAAGAAATTGGGGTACATGAGCTGAACCTGAATTTGAATAGACTACTAATGAGGAAACTGATACCTCAAGCTGAAACTGAGCCGGAAGGTAATAGATGTGGGTATTTAGCCATCATATCTGCTTCGGCATCCCACGTAGCTCCCTCAACATTCTCATTCCTCTATAAAACCTTGACTGAAGCTATTTCTTTGTTTCTTAGCCTTCGAACTTGACGATCCAGTATTTCCACTGGAACCTTCTCATAACTAAGGCTGCCTTTCACACCTATGCTCTCCACTAGAACAACTAGAGCCAGGTCACCCAAGCACTTCTTTAAGAGAGATACATGAAAAACTAGATGGATTGAAGCTAATTTTGAGGGCAACTCCAACTCATATGCCACCTCGCTAGCCCGTTTCACAATCCGGTACAAGACAACATAACGAGGACTAAGTTTCCCTTTCTTTTTGAACCTCATCACTCCCTTCATGGGAGAAACCTTTAGAAACACCCAATCATTAGCTTCAAACTCGAGTTCTCTTTTCCTCATATCCCCATAGGACTTTTGGTGATTCTGAGTTGTTTTCAACCTGTCCCTTATAAGATAAACTTTCTCCATAGCCTCATGGACTGAATCTAGACCTATCACCACAGCTTCACCGACTTCAAACCAACCAATAGCCGATCTACATCTCCGCCCATATAGAGCCTCAAATGGAGCCATCTGAATGCTGGAATGGTAGCTGTCGTTATACGCAAACTCAATGAGAGGCAAATGATCATCCCAAATACCCTTGAAATCAATCACACATGCTCTCAACATGTCCTCGAGAGTCTGAATAGTCTACGTCGCCTGACCATCTTTTTGCGGGTGAAATGCTATGCTAAGCTTGACTGGGTACCAAGTCCCTTTTGAAATGATCTCCAAAACAGGGAGGTAAATTGAGTACCTCTATCTGATTTGATGGATAATGGCTCTCCATGCAACCGAACTAGCTCCCGAATGTATAACTTAGAATAATCTTCCGCTGAATTGGTGGTTTTGACCGGTAGGAAATAAGCGGGCCTTAGTCAACCTGTCCACAACCACCCAAATGGAGTCATAGTGTTGAAGTGTACAAGGAAACCCTATGAAGAAGTCCATATTGATCTCCTCCCATTTCCAAGTAGGAATACTAATGTCTTGAAGCACACCTCCCGATCATTGATGCTCCACTTTCACCTATTTACAATTCGGACACTTAGCCATAAATTCTGCAATGTCCTTTTTTATGCCATTCCACTAATAGACTTCCAGTAGGTCCCAGTACATCTTGGTGACACCTGGATGTATACAGTATCTGGAACCATGAGCCTCATGCAACATCTGATCTCTTAAATCATCAACATCCAGTACACACAGATGACCCTAATATCGGAGCACACCATCTCCCCCTTTGGAGAAGACCTCCACCTTTTGATTCTGAACAACTTCCTTTAACTTCACCAAAATAGGATCCTCATCTTGTCTAGCCTTAACATTTGTCACCAAGGATGATTCTGACCCATTCTGCATAATAACACCACCATCGGTCGAGTCAACCAAACGAACTCCCAACCGTGCAAGCTGATGCACTTCCTTCACAAATTCTATCCTCCCTTCATCTACATGGGACACACTCTCCATAGAAATCTTACTAAGAGCATCTACTACCATATTAGCCTTTCCCGGATGGTAAAGGACACTCACCATAATCCTTGAGTAGCTCCAACCACCTTCTTTGATATAGATTTAGATCCTTCTGGGTAAACACATATTGTAGGACTTTATGGTCCGTAAACACATCTACATGGATCCCATAAAAATAGTGTCTCCAAATCTTCAAGGAAAATACTACCGCCGCCAATTCAAGATCATGAGTCGGATAATTCTTTTCATGAACCTTCAGCTACCTGGTAGCATATGCTATGACGTTACCATGATACATCAATACACAACCAAGGCCAATCCTCGAAGCATCACAATATACCACAAACCCAAAGGCACCATCAGGTATAGTTAACACTGATGCTGAGGTGAGTCGAGTCTTCAACTCTTGGAAGCTTCTCTCACAAGCCTCCGACCATTGAAACTTTACCTTCTTCTGGGTCAACTTAGTCAACGGGGATGCAATAGATGAAAGTTCCTCAACAAATCTCTGATAATAACGAGCTAAACCCAAGAAACTCCTGATATCCGAAGGATTCACTGGTCTAGGCCAATTCTTCACCGCTTCTATCTTTTGAGAGTCCACTTGTACACCCTCACTTGACACCAAATGGCCTAAAAATGCCACAGAGTTCAACCAAAACTCGCATTTACTGAATTTAGGATATAACTGGCGATCCTTAAGAGTCTGTAGCACCACCCTCAAAGGAGCGACATGCTCCTATTCGCTCCGAGAGTATATCAGGATGTCATCTATGAACACAATCACAAACATATCCATGTATGGCTTGAAGACCCTATTCATCAAATACATAAAAGCTACAGAGCATTCGTTAGTCCAAAAGACATAACTACAAACTCATAGGGACCATATCGAGTCCGGAAGGTTGTCTTCAGAATGTCACTCTCCCGAACCCCGAGCTGATGGTATTCGGATCTGAGATCTATCTTCGAAAAGCACTTAACACCCTGATGGTATCCGAATCTGAGATGTATTGTCAATGACCATGACTCTTGGTCACCTCCCGTCACCTTCACTGCCAAAAACCTTCTGAGGGTCACCGTGGGGGTCACCACGACTTGTGGTGTACCCGACGACTCGTGGTGATGACACGTTACAAACACTGTCGAATTTATCCTTCCTTCATATTACCCTTGACCACGGGTGACCTAATAGATTGCGGTGCTGACCACAACGGGGCGGCGAGGACGCTCAAAGGGTGCCCTCATAACAC
>JACEIK010018741.1:0-10343 GCA_018107945.1 Datura stramonium | reverse complement strand
CTCACATTATGCATTTTGGCAAGATCACATTTGTTTCTAATTTACAAAAAGATAACAAAAACTCGAACAACAACTAAAAAAAAGAAAAACAACACAAACACGATTGCCTCGTGCCTTCTTAAAATTCGACAGTATCACCTCTATGTACTACTCAGACTTCGTACAGCTAATTCCATATACTATCGATAATCATTTCATCACATGGCACTTAGCTAAAAGATAACGAGAAAAATAAGAATATTCTACAAACTCAACCTAAGTAATTTCCCGATTTTTATGTGATTCGATAAGTTCGTGAAATTTCACCCAATTCGCTCCCCCGATAATTTCATCGTTTCTTGAGCATAATACAATAAGCACAACACAATTCAATTCACTGCCTTGCAACTCAACAATTTCTCAAATTTCAACCTCAAATCAATTTTTCTTCCGATTCACAACCCAACCCTAGTTACAATTTCACACACAAAAAATTCAATTAAGCAGCAGTATCGCGTTCTTTGAATCACAATATTTCTGAACAACAATCAACAACAACTCAAAATGGATTTAGCTCAATTTATATCTAGGGCATGGATTTTTCTATGTTCATGCTAGAAATCAAATTTTTAGCTAACAATTGAAGTTGAGTTCAAGAACATACCTTTGTCTGGTGATATGAAAAGTTGATGAATTTATACTCCTATTGCCATGACATTGAGGGAGGGGATTTTTGGGGTTTGTCGCGGAGGGTGTGAAAAATGAGAAAAAGCGGGGTTTAAAAAGTGGGATTTTTCGCGCGGGTCGCCCGGTGACCCGGTGTGAGCAGCCAGCGTTAACACGTCAACGTGTCCTGGAGAGGGTGCTTGTAGTGCCGTGACACGAGCCATCCTTCTTGAGCATTCTGGAATTTGTAAAATTCCAAATTTTTTGCCTTCAACATGTAACGGGGTAACGCGGAAGTCCTCCCGTGACAGGAGTGCACTCACGCGAGCTCCCTTTGTTTGCCACTTAAAAATTTTTTTCCGTTTTTTCTCCTTTTGCATTCCTTTGCATTTTCTCCTCTGATCAGCCTGTAAAACATCTTACCTATCAAGAAATCTGTTAGAATTCCAAGGGTTGAGGAACAAAAATATTTTTATTTTAATATTTACACTACTATACATAAAAATAAATAAAAATAAAAATCTTTTTCTTCTTTTTTTTTTTGTTTCTTATGTACAATATACAATTACAATTCCGCGGGTTGCCTCCCGATTACATGCCAGTTTTACCGTCTCGGCTCGACGTGTTTAGCTCTTCTGCCCCTAGGGTGACGGACGTTTTCTCAACTTGCGTCCTCACCCTCACTTTACCTTTATCGGGGGCTCTCCCTTTAATTCTCGATGTTCAACGCCACGAAGCGACATTCGGTTCCAAGCCGTTGATCACGAAAGTTCCTCGTACGACCGGGAGCTTGGTGGCCTTGTACACATCGAACACCTCCACCTTGTCGTGCGCTCGCATAGTCAGCTGGCCGCTACATCTATAAGCGCTTTCCGATTGCCAAGAAAGGCCGTCCCAAAATAAATGGGACTTAGCGTTTGTCAAGAGCAAATCCACCGGGAAGGTGAGTCGGCACTTGCACTAGCGTCCTCCACAATGCCATCTGGTCTTGCTAAAGAACGATCCGCGAGCTGCAAAAATCACTATTGTAGGTCTAGGACGTCCTAGACCTAACTATGAATACCGAGGTTGGCATCAAGTTAATGCTCGCTCCCAAATCACACAAACCGCGGCTCGGATACTTTGCCAGACCATTTATTTGGTGTGAAGCTCCAGGATCTTTGAGCTTCGTATTGAGCAGCGTTTTGTATCACAGGAAGTGCATTTCACTGTAAGGGCCACCGTGGCATATTCAGTAAACGCTTTTGTTATTACAAATGTCCTTTATATATTTGAGTACTTAGGCACTCCACACAAACATCAACAAGAGGTAGTTAATGTGTACCTGTTTAAGCACCTCCATGAATTTCTTGAAGCACGCCTCCTCCTTGTGCTTCCTTAATCGTTGAGGGAACAGGGGTGGAGTCTTTACGATTGACATCTTTGTGTTTCCCCCTCTCATCCACGCTCCTCTCAAAAACACAGCGCTCCCGGCTTGTTGAGGTGGTCTTTCGGGTTCCACCTCCTTCAACTGCAAACCACTCCTTGTGGTCACTGCATTTACCTGCTTGGGGTTGGGATACGTGTCCTTGGGAAGTCCTCCTCTAGGCACGGTGTTACCGGGCTCCGGCAAGCGCCAAATTGATACTCCGGTGCCTTGGTAGCTAGGCGATTGTTCTTGACTTAGGCTGCAATTTGACATAGTCAGCACACAATTGAAAGAAGCGGCTAGCTATCAGCTGCTTGAACATCTCTCCTCAACGCTGGGTGATGGTGGGAGGAGGGGCATTGTTGTTCTGTATTGTGATTGATAGTTACATTGGCCCCCTCCTTGATTATTGCATCCTGACTCGAACTCTACTGATGGTTGTTGCTACCCCAAAGAGAAATTCGGGTGATTCCTCCAATTAGAGTTTATGGCTTTGTTCCCATACTATTTGGTGTTGCTCCTTTGCGCATTACCAACAAAAGTTCATAGTCTGGATTTGCTCCACAACACTTTCAGTGAGTGTTCATTTCTCGCACACTTCACCAAATCTGCTTGCCTTTGCATTCATGGGGCTTGAGCGCTCAAGTTCATGTTACAAGTGCTGGTGATTCTGCAAGGCAGCTATACGTGCGGCGATAGGCGTAAGCCCATCCACTTCAAGACTTCGAGATTTGCTCTGCTCCTCCCCTTGAAGAGTCCGCATTCCACTCCCGGATTTCCCTGCGAAATACGATTAAGCAAAGTATAAAGCTCCTGCGTGAGGTCTTTTCCTAAAGCACGTCCCCCGGTTGCCGAATCCCGACCAAAATTTTTGTGTGGGGTTCCAAACCCTCTATATAAGTGTGCACCAGCACATCATTGGATTGATGGTGATGAGTCCCCTCAACAATGATTTGAAATCTCTCAGAAAGCGTCTTTGATTCTCTCCTTCTCTTTGTTTGAAACATTGAATTTGACTTCTAAGCCTTCTTTGTTTGCAGCAGGAAAAGGCCGGATCAAGAACTTCTTTCTGAATCATCCCATGTGGTTATAGAGAGTTTGGTGGCTCGGCTTTCGGCACACGCAGCTTCTCCCAAAAGTGAAAATGGGAAAAGTGTAAGCAGCGTAATACGGTGACACTCGAGCGGGGATGTAAGTGTCACTTGCTGCTCCGAGAAAAGTGGAAGATGTTGTTGTGGATCCTCGTGAGGGGGCACATTGGCTGCCCGGCTTGTGTGCAGCAATTGCACCATATTTTATTTCAGCTCGAACCTCCTTCCTGGCTCGGGTTTGCGGATGCTAGATGTGACATTACTAGCATGGGATTGCCACATAGAACAGGCCACAGGCGTAATTCCTCGGGCACTAGTACGCCGCACAAGTGAAAGGTGGATGCAATGGTTGCTCCTTAATAGTTTGTCTGAGCAACTGCAATTTTCTCTCTAGAAATTCTCTCCGTTGGCGATGGCTTCTAGGCTCTGGGATGTCCACCAAACCTTTGTCTCTTGCCGGTGTTCAACAGAATCGTTATGCACGGAAATACGGAGGCTAAGACCAAGTTGTCCAACAATAAAATATTGAAACTAGCAAACTAACACGTTTTAAGAAAAATCAAAATTTCACCAATTGCCTAGTCCCTGACAACGGCGGCGCCAAGCTTGATGAGCGCCAGGGTGTACGGGTCGTGCAAGTAATATAATTGGCTCTTTTAAGGAATCGAAATTTTGAACCCACAAGGGCAGGACTACGGGGTGAGAAACCTTTTTCAAGTGCTAATTTACTACAGCTATAATGAAGACAACGGTGTAAAGAGTTTTTGTATTTTGGAAACTATTTTATAACAAGAGTTAAAATGTTTATAAGGTTGAATCGAACTATGAATGTGAGCATGCGAGCACAAAGAACATGTAAAGAAACCCAACATCGTATACATGGTTTATCTTTTTCCCCCGGTTGCTGAAGTAAGACATGCCTATAGTTAAAACTCGTATTTAACCCAACTTAAGAATCATGAACCTTCCACCTACATTTCTGTGATAAGAAGAATTCATGTTCTAGCCATACAAAACCCGATTCCACACACACATGACTAATACGACTTTCGGGTATATTTCTATCTGAGAATTGTGATTCCCAATTTTCCCAAACCAAGAAAAGATCATATCTATTAATTCACAACTTTCCGGTTCTTGCCCTCTGCCGGGTGAAACCGGACTTTTTGGACACTAACATTGACCCAGATGTCAATATTAACGTAGTAAGAACAGAATTAAATAGAACAACCACTTAGAAAAGATGAAATAAACCGGCAATTCAATAATCACATTTCAATACAATAGTTCTTCCTCAGCAAAGAAAGGGGAATTAGCCACTCATTTGTGGATTGAACATCATTAAATGAATGGAAATCATGCAAACAATTGAAAAGGAAAGAAAGGGATAGAGAAGAAAACCCTAAGAATTTTCGTCCTCAAGGCACCCTGTAACCCACGTTCTTACTCCACCAAGTCGGAAATAATTAAAAATGAACCTAAGTGTTCTATTATACTAGGGACAATTTTTTCCCGAATAACAACAACGTGTCACGGAGTGCATCGCAGAGCACTGCCTCCGTGACACGGTGCAGCCACGGAAATTGTCCGCCCAAGTAATTGCTCCCAATGTGGAGCGGCATGCAACGCGGAGCATGCCTTGCCCAGCGTGCCACGGTGCAATCGCGGACCCTCTGGAATTGCAAGATGCAGGAGGTAATCCCAACGTGGCACGGCCTGATCGCGGACCTTCACTGGAATTTCTTGCACTTTTAATTCCCCGAGCGGTGCATCCGCGATGGCGGCATGTACGGCTCATCGCGAGCCCTTGTATTCCTTGCTTCTCCAACGCTTCCTTGTCGTTCCCAGAGTTCATCTTCGATTTCTCCCAGCATGTCATTTATCTCCATCAAAAGCATGTTTTCTTGCAAAACAACTAATCATGTTGGTTAGTATAAAATCACACTTCCGTACAATTTACATGAGAATATACACACATTATTGTACAAACAAAGCAAAAGCTATACATTTGAGTATCGATTTGGCATATAAATATGCCCGATCATTAGCACGTGATTTCGATGTTGATAACTTGGCATGGATTGTCTATTTATGGAGTTGGTTTGGCTGGAGTGCCTTTTCCATTAGGACCGAGGTACTCGGGTTTACCTCCCGATTTTGGGGATCTTTTAGAAGGGTCTAAGGACTCGGGTTAGAAGTTGACATAGCATTTCATGCACAACGAGATGTGACGACGGACAATCCACGAGACTCTCAAGGACATGTTGATAGCATGTGTGGTGGACTTCAAAGATAGTTGGGATGATCTTGCCCCTGATCGAGTTTACTTACAATAACAACTATCACTCCGATATCCAAATGGCACCGTTCGAGGCTCTCTATGGACGGAGGTGTAGATCGCCCATCGGATGGTTTGAGGTTGGTGAGGTAGCTATAATGGGAGCATTCTGTTCATGAGGCTATGGTGAGTTCGGTTGATAAGGGACAAGGTAAAAACCACTCAGAGCATCAAAAATCATATGCTAATGTGAGGAGGGAGAGAGTTAGAGTTCGAGGTAGAAGATTGGGTATTTACGAAGATATCTCCCATGAAGGGTGTTACACCAGTAAAATTCTGAACACATAGATGGCCTATTCACGTGTTGGTGAAGAAGTATTTCAAGCCATACATCACTAGAAAAGGCCCGGGAAAAGATGGGATGAGAAACCTGTCGAACCATCGCGGAAGGAGCAGAGCCCCTCATGATAACGGCATGTCACGGAGGTGGGGCCTCCGCGTTGGCTCGCCGTGACACGTTCCAGATCCGAGCCCAAGTATATAAAGCCCCACTTCGGTTTAATTGATTAATTATCTTAAAAATTTCGAGAGCTCGTGAGAAGAGTACGAAAGGGTATAAATTATCGCTCGGTCGCCATCAACGTAGTCCAAGTCTAAATTAACCTCGAGATACCGGTATTTAGCAGAGAGACATTCCCACGGATTAGTTTCGCGGCGGCCGACAAATCATTGAGCTAGCGGACTAGGTAAGTGGAATTGCTCCAGAATTAGTGTGTGCTCCCTAGCCTTAAAGTGGAATACTTCTCCCCTTACGGACTTTCAAGAAATAGCAAGTTTTTTACCATCTTTCGATAAACCTAAGTTTGGGCTATAAATATATCGAAAGTGACGTTTTCTTTTATAATATTGGTGTAAGTGGTCTAATTGACATATATGTGAATGTAGTTGGGAGAAATAGTAGATGCTTGATAGGAGGCTGAGTTAGTCGGATAACCCGAGGTTAAGGTATGTAGCTTGATTTCTTCGGCAAGTTAGCGGCTTTAGCCTTGTAAATCATAGTAGACTACGTAATAGAACTCCGGGTTGAATATTGAGTATTGGTTGAGAAGTAAGTGCGGTTTGCGTTATTATATCGTACTCGGTCAGAAAGATAGTAAAAACATGCACAAAGGCGAGTTAGCATTCAGAAGACTCTCGGTATAGCAGTATGTGATTAGCAAGCATGTTTTAGAATAATATGGCAGATATTCAGAATAAAGTTAGTAAGTAAATCGGATAGACAGATAGTATCGGCTGCAGTTAGCCATTTAGGCAGAGATGATATCATGGCTCTGGTTAGCCATACGAGCCCGAGATGTCTTGAGTGCAGTTTAGCCATGCAGCTAGATAAAGATCACAGGAATTAGGTATAAAAACAATATAGAATCGGATGAACACAGAAGAGATCGGGGTAGAAATCGAATTCGGATAGTATTTTCAGTTTAAACATGCTTGCTATATATGCTTATTAGTTGTTGAGACTTGGTTGTGTCGGAGGGCACCCTTGTGAGCGTCCTCGCCGCCCACAGGGTTAATCGACAAGCCCACTGCGCGGGTGGGTTTACGTCACTCAAGGAGTGGCATGCCGACCCAGGTATGGACGAAGATGGGATGAAGCTTTCCCTATATCGAGGCGTCGGCATTAGTCACGAGAAAGCCCTGATAACGCTACCCGAGGCAATTGGCCACTTACGATTACAGAATACGGTATAAAGTCCTCCGGACTGTTCTGATTATTATATCGGAGAGCTATGGACCGAGCCGGAGATCCCGGGGAAGCGGCAATTTCGTAGTTAGCGGATGGGGTGGAGTGACTTATTTTTCTTTTGACCGGGTAGAGTATTAGATTGTTTGCTTGCTTGGCACCATCGGCTTATGGGGTTGGTAAATACTTGCTATATATATATGTTATGTGTCTACGTATTAGTTAATAGACAGCAGGCCGCCGCGTCCACAGTGCACTCTGCCCTATCTGACACAAAGCGATTCGGTTAATATCGGTTCTTCAGGTCGGTTATCTCCTGCTATTCAGAATTGCTAGTTATGTTATTTGTATTGAGTTGTATTCGGTTGCTTTGCATACTCGTGCAGTGGAATGCCCGACGCCCGTTGGGGCGCTGCATTACTTGCTGCGGTACTCGCCAAAGGCGAGGAGGTGAGTCCACAAACGATTCCCGACCGACTATAGGTCATCGGCTCATATCATCCAGAGACTTGATATTGAGGTGTAGTTCTTTTTCTTTTGTTGTAGTATGGGTAGGTCGGGGCCCTATCCCGACCATTATATCGATACTCATAGAGGAAACTGCCGGTGTATTTATTCATCTCCTTGTGTGGGTTCTTTAGGTCGTGTAGGCGTGCCGTTGTGTTTGGATTGTTTTGCTTTATAAATTATGTTGGCCGTGTGGGACCATAGTCTGATAGTAGTGGTGACCTTGTCGGTCACGTAGTTGTACAATACTCTTTTATGTTGAGTTTTAGGATGACTGATAGCATGGTGGCCTTGTCGGCCACATAGGTTCCTTGTTATGAGTATGTCTGGTTGTGTTAATACATACGGTGGCTATAGGCTTAGTGTGTTGGAGGCATATTCTGAAACCGTTATATGACCCGTTGCTTCGAAGCTGCGATATAGAGCTAGCTAGGCACCCGGATGCTTAGGCTCACCAGTTAGCAGTCCAAGGTCCTACTAGGGCACTAGGGGCCGAGTCATACCCCCTAAGGCGGGCGTGACAAACTTGGTATCGAGCGGAGTGGTGTCCAGGGTAAGCAGGTGCTAAGTAGAGAATCTTGTCTATGTATGTGTTGTGCACCACATACTATGAGCGGAAGGCTGCGAACATGATAGGATAGTTGCTCTTCTTTCTCATTGACCCTCATTTTCTCAGAAACGGTATAGTATTGGGTTGAGTCCTAAAAGAAGCACACATATTCTTTGAATAAGATTATAAGTCGGACCCGGCGTATCCCATTCTAGAATCGAATATAACAGGAAGGCACACACCGGTTACAAGGTAATTACGGCGACGGGAGGTGCTCAGGGACCTCCCAATGTGATACCCATCCGGTACCATTCGGTATATATTCCTATATTCTCCGAATAGGAAGTTATAAGCATAACGTACATACGAGTTGACTTATTTTTTAATATATATAAGATACGCTTAATTGATTACGGACATGCAGATTATCGAGATAAGTGTGAGAAAGAGAGAAATCTGCCGGATTCCCATCTCCATCTTTTCCGAATGTGGTACAGTTCCATGTTTCTGTTTGGTTCATTAAGAAAAGACTATTCCCTACCTCTTAGTTTGATTCAGTACAGGTTAAGGGCATTTTGCCCAAAGTAGCGGTAAGTGAAGAGGGATTGGTTGATTCAGTGTTAGAAGCATTAAAAGAGCTCTATGATTACACTTAAGTGTTGCAGACCCTCACGGTAATAAGTAAGAGCAAATAAGACTACTAGCTTACTCTGACAGGTGTAAAACACATGGTGATGAACGCCAGGTAATCGTTAAGTTCGAGTTCCAGAAAAAGGCCAAGTCCGCCATATACACTAACAAACGGCAAGATATACACCAAGATAGTTACGATTTCAGTTGTGATACCAGCGAAGACAAAGGAGTGCTTGTGAATCAGATGGATCGCGCAAGCGAGAAGAAGTATAGCTTGGGCGTGACCCGGTAATCATTACCCAATGTGGCGGGAATACCCGATTTTGGAAGTAGAATCACCCAGTGTTAGAATATCGCGTATTAGGGATAAGCCTCGGACTGACAGGTAAGAGACAGTAAGATTGCGGTTCAGAATGCCGCTGTATGTCCGCCTATGGAGAAGTTAAGAGAAACTACGATACAGCAACTCTAATCTAGTGTGGCCTAAGAGATAAGGCTGACCAGGCGAGTTATGGGCTCAATATAATAAAAATGAGCCACAAGATTCGGATGTTGACCCCACATTGTAAGAGTGATGAAATTTCAATAGCAGACCATAATTAAGCGCATATGTTGGCCCACTTCCGGTATGGGATGAAAGTCCAATAAAAATGATAACAGAAGCGAACATTATTAGGCAGGTAGAAGCGGTATATCATGTATAGTATAAAATTCGGCAAATATGTCGAGTGCATTATCACTAAATTCAGTGTGTGACACGTAGTTATTGATATATATATATACGAATATAAATATGTTGTGGCTATGACCAGGGTTACAATCACACAGTTAGTTTAAATTTGCTAGGAAGTATATCAAGATTACCTTACTTATTACTGCAAAAAAAAAGAAAGAGAGAAAGAAGAAAGAGCGGGTTGGTGTGATTTACATAGCCAAAACCATAGAAACTGTCTCAGTTCTCAGTTATTGAGTTAACAGACTTATATGTTTGTTGCCAGATCTAGGCTTTAGAAGCTTACAAGAGTTATTAACGAATCGGGTGGTTAGATGATAAGGGCGCGTTGCCAGATCTAGGCTTTAGAAGCTTACAAGAGTTAGTAACTTGAATCAGGTGGTTAGATGATAAGGGCGCAGTTAGACGGTCTAACGACCAACTGGCGCTTGTATTAGCAGGGAAGCATCCCTAAAGATCAGTAACGTATCGCATGTGCCAGAACTAGAATTAGAGACCGAATAGGCATACTCCAGAGGTTAGCAATACCAGAATTTTCTAGTACATTAAGTGGTCGTACATCATTTTCCCATCCTTGTAGGTGAGAGTCGGTCTTAGTCAACCTAGCAGTTATTATGTGGAACACCCCGCAAGTCAGCCAGTCGTCCCAGTCAGATAAGCCCGTGGGAACCCCAAGAAAGGGTCCACATCAGTAGTCAGTGACAGACTAGTACTTCAGCTGGTTCTCGTAAGATATTCAGATACAGAGCCTTAG
>JACEIK010018730.1:0-10355 GCA_018107945.1 Datura stramonium | reverse complement strand
TCCTGAATATGCCAATAAATAATGAATTGTACTAATCCACATATGTCTCTCTCCCATCAATCGGTACTAGTTGAAGTAATGAAAAAATCCCCTTTCCTTAGAGTCAAGTGCCTTTCAGCTCCTCTGGCGCGCCCTAGCCTAGCGGTCCTCGCCTGCACAAGCACGCAGATAAGCTCCCTCATTCTCTTATTGGGCGAACGAGGTAGGGTTAGATTAGATGGAGGAGGACTGCGAACGTCCGTCCCATGAAGCGCCAGGGAACCATGAATTCCTCCCGGGATGATCTCTCACGTGTCCGGGATTCGATCAGATCTACTAGCGACCAGTTTACGGAACAAGGAGTTAAGCAAGGGCTAGGAGATTGATAAAAGAACCTGGCCGAAGTTAGTCTTGTGTTCAATTTCGCTGTTGGAAGGATTTCTTTCTGCCATATGTCTTTCCCTTCTCTCTCTTCTATTAGCAACACGACTCGTGGTCATGTCCATGGTCACCCCAAACTCAAAAATTTGCACTTACGTCGAGCACCTCACCACGAGTCACACCATGACTCGTGGTCAACCCCACATGTCACAGCACGACTCATTCTATGACCAGGTGTAGAAAATTCTATTTTCTCTATTTCAAATCTCGTGTCTGATCTTAGGGTTTTGGGGGAATTACAATATCTCCCCCATGGGAATATTCATCCTCAAATGTTGAAAATAATACAGAAAAGCAGAGAAACACAATTATCATACACAAATACTGATCATACAAGCTGAAAACTGACGGAATGACTAACTCTGATTTAAACTACATGGCTAAACTTAATTCATGAATCATACATACATCCATATACATGAAAGATATTGGGGGATATGAACTGAACATGAAAATAAATAGAGTTTTAGGGCAAAAATTGATACCTCAAGTTGGAACTGAGCCGGTAGGGAATAAATGTGGGTATCTAGCCATCATATCTGCTTTGGCTTCCTATGTAGCTCCCTCAACATGTTGATTCCTCCATAAAAATTTAACATAAGCCACTTCTTTCTTTCTTAGCCTTCGAACCTGACGATCCAATATTTCCATCGGGACTTCTTCATAACTAAGGTTGTCTGTCACTCCGACATTGTCCACTGAAACAACTAAAGCTGGATCACCCAAACACTTCTTTAAGAGAGATACTTGGAAAACTGGATGGACTGAAGCTAATTTTGAGGGCAACTCCGATTCATATGCCACTTTGCCAACTCGCTTCACAATCCGGTAGGGGCCAACATAATGAGGGTTGAGTTTTCCTTTCTCTCCAAGCCTCATCACTCCCTTCATGGGAGACACCTCTAGAAACACCTAATCATTCACTTCAAACTCAAGTTCTCTGCTTCTCATATAAACATAGGACTTCAAACTCAAGTTCTCTGCTTCTCATATAAACATAGGACTTTTAGCGACTTTGAGCTACTTTCAACCTATCGTGTATGAGTTGAACCTTCTCATGGCCTCGTGGACTGAATCGGGTCCTATCATCGCAGCTTCACTGACTTCAAACCAACCAAAAGTCAATGTTTGTTATTTCTTGTATAAAATCAATATTATAATTATTTGGTGGGCTCAGAAGCCTGGTAGTGACCCTCATAATACTCTTCTAAGATCCCTCCCAATCTTTATTTGTTGGAACCTTTGGAAGAACAGGTGTGTTGCTAATTATGGTTCCAAACAGTCTAACCTGCTAAGAGTGAACTATGGTATTATTAGTGATGTCTATAAACTGTTGATGACGGTTTTCCCTTACGTACACTGGCCTCCAAATTGGGGAGATCTTTGTGCTAGAGTGGAGTAATGTGCACACGAGATTAGAGTCACCAGAGTTCAATAGTCTAGGCCGTCTCCTGGACTTGTCAAACTCAATACAGATGGGAGTGCCCTCGACAATCTAGGAAGGATTGGGGCAGGGGGTATTATCAGGGATTTCTATGGGGACCTTATTCATGCTTTTGCTTCTCCTATTGGCGAAGGGACAAAGACTCAGGCAGAGTTGGAAGCATCCTATATAGGTCTCACATGGTGCCTTCATAATGGTCACTCAGGCGTCATCCTTGAGGTTGATTCGGAGCTTCTAGTTGGTTGTATTAGGGGCACTATTGCCCCCCTGGCATCTCCACCATAGCTTTCTCATATTACAGGACACTATCAGACAGCTTCACACCTTCTCGTGCTGTCACATCTTCAGAGAGGGCAATACCATTGTTGATGCATTGTCCAAACATAGTCACACTACTAATATTGCTGTCCATTTCTCTTGTCTCTAGGAGCTACCGGTACACATCAGGGGTTACCTCACGACGGACAAAATGGGCTTGCCTAACTTCAGAAGGAGGAATACCGAGAGGATTAAAGAGCCACCATGAGATGTTGTGATTTGCGTGGGTGTATCCAAGCTTGGTATGGATGTCTCTATACCACCTCTTTTCTGTTACCTCCCCCTTTTCAGTTAGGCTATTTCTTTTCTAAGTTATAGCAGTTTTGAATAGGTCTTACTTTGTAAAGGGAGAGTCTCCCTCATTTACTGCTTTCCTAGATCTTATGTATTGGAGAGGAGGTCCTCTCTTCTTAGGTGCATAGTTTCAAGGTTTTCATTTCTAGTATCGGGGATGGGTTGGCTAACCTTAGTAGGATGGCCGACCTATGAACCACCATAGGAGCGGAGGTAAGGTTTATGTCCCCCTCCGTGTACATATTTTTTGTTGTTTATTTATGTTAAGGCCTGGGGGTGTTGCTCAGCCCCTGACCACCACAAGGTCGTTTACCCAAAAAAAAAACATCTCTGCCCATAGATAGCCTCAAACGGCACCATCTGAATATTGGAATGGCAGCTATTGTTATATGCAAACTCAAGGAGAGGCAAATGGTCATCCCAGCTACCCTTGAAATCAATAACACATGCTCTCAAAAATATCCTGAAGAGTCTGAATAGTATGATCCTCCTGACCATCTAATTGTGAGTAAAATAATGTGCTAAGCTTAACCTGAGTACCGAGTCCCTTTTGAAATGATCTCCAAAACTGGGGGGTAAACTGAGTATCTCTATCTGATATGATGGAAAAGGGCACTCCATGCAACTGAACTAGCTCTTGGATGTATAATTTGGAGTAATCCTCCGCTGAATACGTAGTTTTGACCGGTAGGAAATGAGCTGCCTTAGTCAACCTGTTCACAACAACCCAAATGGAGTCATACTATCTACGAGTGCGAGGAAACCCTGTAATGAAGTCCATGTTGATCTCTTCCCATTTCCAAGTAGGAATGCTAATATCTTTGAGCATACCTCCAGGGCTTTGGTGCTCAACCTTCACCTGTTGACAATTTGGATACTTAGCGACAAATTCTACTATGTCCTTCTTCATGCCATTCTACCAACAGACTTCCCATAGGTCAAGGTATCTTGGTGGCACTTGGATGTATCAAATATCTGGAACCATGAGCCTCATGCAACATCCAATTTATCAAAAAATCCACATCCGGAACACACAAGCGACCTTGATATCGAAGCACACCATCTCCCCTTTTAGAGAAGACCTATACCTTCTGATTATGAACTGCTTCCTTTAACTTCACCAAGATAGGATCCTCGTCTTGTCTAGCTTTCACATCAGTCACAAAGGATGATTCTGACCCATTCTAAAATATCACGCCACCATCAGTCGAGTCCACTAAACGAACTCCCAACCGTGCAAGTTGATGCACATCCTTCACCAGCTCCTTTCTCCCCTCATCCTTCACCAGCTCCTTTCTCCCCTCATCCACATGAGACACACTCTCCATATAAAGCCTATTAAGAGCGTCTACTACTATATTATTCTTACCCAAATGGTACAGGACACTCATGTCGTAATCCTCGAGTAGCTCCAACCACCTCCTTTGATGCAGATTTAGATCTTTTTGAGTAAACACATATTGTAGGCTCTTGTGGTCTGTAAACACATCTACATGGACCCTGTACAAATAGTGTCTCCAAATCTTCAATGTGAATACCACATCCGCCAATTCAAGACATGGGTCAGGTAATTCTTCTCATGGACCTTCAGCTTCCTGGAAGCATATGTTATAACCTTACCGTGTTGCATTAATACACAACCAAGGCCAATCCTCGAGGCATCACAATACACCACAAACTCATCGGTACCCTCCAGTAGGGTTAACACCTGTGATGAGGTGAGTCGAGTCTTTAACTCTTGGAAGCTCCTCTCACATGTCTCCGACCATTGGAATTTCACTTTATTTTGGATCAACATAGGCAACGGGGATGCAATAGATGAGAACCCCTCAAAAAATCTCCAATATTAACCAGCCAAACCCAAGAAACTCCTCATATCTGAGGGACTAACTGGTCTAGGCCAATTCTTCACTGCTTCTATCTTTTCAAAGTCCACCTTTATCCCCTCAATTGACACCACATGGCACAAAAATGCCACAGAGTTCAACCAAAACTCACATTTACTGAATTTAGCATATAATTGGCTATCCTTCAAGGTCTACAGAACCACTCTCAAATGAGCGGCATACTCCTCCTCGCTCCGAGAGTATATCAGGATGTCATCTATGAACACAATCACGAACATATCCAGATATTTCTTGAACACCCTGTTCATTAAATCCATAAAAGTTGCAGGAGTATTTGTTATTCTAAAAGACATAATTACAAACTCAAAGTGACCATACTGAGTCATAAAGGCTTCCTTAGGAATGTCACTTTCTCGAACCCTGAGCTGATGGTATCTGGATCTAATATCTATCTTCGAAAAGCACTTTGCACTTTGAAGCTGTTGAAATAAGTAATCAATCCTGGGGAAAGGATACTTGTTCTTAATGGTGACCCTATTCAACTGTCGATAATCAATACACATTCAAAGAGAACCATCTTTCTTTCGGACAAAGAGAATTGGTGCACCCCATGGGGACTTTCTAGTTCTAATGAAACCCTTATCTAGAATATCCTTTAACGGCTCCTTCAACTCCTATAGGGAGGAATAGATATAGGTTGTGTATCAGGGAGAAGGTCAATACCAAAATCAATCTCCCGCTCAGGCGGGATTCCCAGTAAATCATTAGAGAAGACTTCTGGATACTCACATACTACTGGAACTGACTGGATAGTCGGGGCCTCGGATGTAGCATCCTTAATCCTAATTAAATGGTACATGCAACCCTTAGAAATCATCTTTCTTGCCTTAAGGTAGGAAATGAAGCGACCTATAGGCACAACTGAACTACCCCTCCATTCTAAGGCTTGCTCACCTGGAAATTGGAATTCTACCACACGGATTCTAAAATTAACTGAGGCATAGCATGCAAACAACCAATCCATGTTGAGGATAACATCAAAATAGGTCATGGCTAATTCGAATAAATCCGCCTAGATGACATTCTAAAGGATTGTGACTGGGAAACTTCTATACACCCGCCTAGCTACAACTGAATCACCCACTGGAGTAGAGACTAAGAAGGGTTCTAACAAGATTTTGGGACTGACTCCGAATCTACTACCCACATAAGGTGTCACAAAAGACAAGGTAGCCCCTGGATCTAGCAATGCATATACATCAAGGTGGAAAACTCGTAACATACCAGTGACTACGTTCGGGGAGACCTCCTGCTCCTGGCCGAATGATAGGGCATAAATTCTGTTTTGGCGTTGTCCGCCACCTGTACTAGTAGAAGCCCCCTGCTAAGCTGAGCGTGATGGTGGAACCGCTGAAATAGCGGCTGGGATACGGGCTCCTCCATCCCTTGGTCTAGCTAAACGACAATCCCTAAGTCTGTGTCTGGCTTTGCCACACCTGAAGCAAGCATCTGATCCAACTTAGCTCCTCCTTGGGTGGTTCTTTCCACATTTCGCACAATATGGGAAAGTGTGATCTCTCACAATGCTCCCCCTCCCCTCGATCCTGACGCTCTACCCCTTTGATCACGTCTGGGTCCGAATGGGACATTAGCTGATGATGGTGTTGGAGCTAATGAACTCTATTAAGACTGCTGGCGATGTCCTCTTCCCAATCTCTGGAGTTTTTCACGACCCAAACATAGGCTCGAATCGAGACACGGTACAAGGAGCCACGAGAGAATACAAGTCAACCCATGGCATGAACATAAATCTAACTCAATCCATTAAAGAGAAAGACTTAACATAATAACATAGCAGAAGTCTATTCATCACACAGCATTGGAACAGGAATTCACTATATACATGACAAGTTGATTACTACAAACATTCTGAAAGCCTCTAACATATCTGATGGGTTGATGGGGCAACAACCCCCAACTATGTCGACAAGTCTTGAAAATTGAAAATATAAGATAATTGATAAAAATTGGTCCTTGGAAGATGAGGACTCACCACTCAAGCTGGATGTTAACTCTGTGGAAAAAATGGCAAGTGAAGAAGCTGAGTCTGAAGGTCGGAGCCTGTATCATAAAATGATGCAGCATAGAGTATGCGGTCAATACATGAAATGTACCGAGTATGCAAGGTAAGTAAAACGGACATTTAAAATACACAAGAGTTCATAAGAGTAGGACAATATTATCATAACATAAATATCATAACGTAAACGTAAGGCTCAAGGTTTTCAAAACATTCATAAATCATCCATAATCATAATAATAGGAGAAATGCTTTATGAAATATGACTTGAGCCAAAGTACATAATCATAATCATACATAAATCATGAGAAACAATGGGAGATTCTTATAACCGACATACACCATATGAGAACACATGGAGCCCAACCTATAAACCCTTAGTCTGGAGGGTGTTCGTACCTTTCCAAGGGTAGAACCATGAAAGAGGCGTGATATCACTCATGAAAGATCCATTTAGGAAAAAAGGGATAGTCGCAAAGGAGGTCCCATCATGGCTACGTTGGAGCGTAGTTTTGAGACTCGGGGTACACTTGGACCCCGTGTCAACTCGGTGTTAAATACTACTCCAAAAACAAATATTGCGCATAAAATAATGTAGATGAGATTCATGGGATAGTAAAAATCATGATAATCATAGGAATACTTGAAATACGTGAACTAGCCATGAAAGTAAGGCCCATGAGTGGGCCATAATCGTAAATCATAAATCATGAAGTTCATGCATACTTGTAAAACATGTATATACGTGATATTCAAAAATTCATGATGAGAATTTGAGAGAATTCATATCGTAAGTCATAAATCATAATGGGTTAATGAACATCCAAATAAAAATAGAACCATAACTTGACTTATCTTGAAAGATACATAATTGGCATGATTCATAAAACATAAATTGATACATGAAAGAAGTTAACCCATAGATAGAACATAAGGATTTCATAAGATTTGGGATAAAACCCCATAAAATTATCAATAAAATTTCATGAATTAGGGAGAGATTGGGCATGGATGTGATCAAATTCACCCACTGATAACCCTACATACCTACAGAAATCCAATTCTACCACTCCCTTAATTTCCCAATAGGAATTGAGGAAAAAAACTAATGGATAACTTTGATAAATTATGCTTGATCACTCTCTAAACCCTCAAACTTGCATGCATGAGTTTTGAATAAGCTAGAATTGCTTATCCAATCTTAATACACTATTTTTATAGCTTAAAATAATATAGTATCGAACCCTAGGGCTTAGCAATGATGAAAATATCCTTAATAAATTCACTGGTAAAAACTGACTACCAGTGGTAGTCCCAATGAGGGACTGGACGATTCGTAACCATGGACCATGAGTCGTCCTCTCGGTCGTGAGGTACACTGCCAAAACTTCACCTGGAACTCTCTGCGGGTAACATCACAAATCATAACTGGTGACCACGATTCGTGGTCACCACTCGTTAACATCGCTGCCCAAAACATACCTGAGCTCACCACGGGGCACACCACGAGTCGTTACTGGTGACCACGACTCAAGGTCACCACTCGTTGTCTTCACTGCCAATAATTCCTCCTCTTTCACCTCATCCTTAGCCACGAATGACTCAACGAGTTGTGGTGCTGACCATGACTTATGGTTGTGTTAGTGGTCACCCAAAACTCAAAAATTTTCACTTAAGTCTAGCACTCCACCATGAGTCACACCACGACTCATGGTCAACCCCACGAGTCACAGGATGACTTATTTTGTAACCTGGTGCAGAAAATTCTGTTTTCTCCATTTCAACTCTTGTGTTTGATCTTAGGGTTTTTTGGGTGTTACAGTTGAGCAACTAAATCATGGTGCTAGTTATGTCAAATTTTTCCCCAACATACAAAGTTTGGGGGGACAATTTCTCCTGTCGATCCGGCTTCATCAATATCAGCATCCTCATCATCATCAAACTGAGGAGCATATCTATGGAATTGGTGTTACCCATGGCCTCAATTCCCCTTCCCTAATGGCCAGCACTAACTACCTCCTCATGAGCATCCTCTAGCACTTATAGGATAGCTTATCGAGCAAACTCTCCTTGCTGAGCTTCGGCAGCTAATCTGGCTTGCATCTACTCAGGGATTTCATTGTGGTGCTCCATTCTACTCAATGTTCATTCTAGCTCAAGATCAAATGGAATCAGAGAATTTTTGCTTCATCGAGTACTTGGCATTCACAAGTTGCAACCTATGGGTTTCAATAATAAAAGAAAATGTAAATGAGAAAATAACGAGTAAAAGTTAAACACAAGCAATTAATCTAATCCTAAGTTGTATTCCCCTACAACAGCGTCATTTCTGATAACGCTCAAATAACACTCCTACAAAAAGTATGGCACAAATGTTGTAAATAAAGAACCCAACTAGGTTGGGGTCAATCCCGTAAGGAATATAGTCAAGATGTAGAATAATGCTTAGTATATATTCTTTCAGTTCAATTATCTCCTGAAGTGGGGTTTTAAAGAAGTGATCAAGTAAGAGAATTGTATGTTGATATTGTTGTCAAGTTTATGCATTTAATTAGGGATAGTACAGCTTGTACCACAAAGGTATGGCTCGTACCACCAAAGTACAGATCGTACTGAGGCCTACAATTTCACCATTTCCTGCACTCTTTTCACTTCTTTTAAAGAATTCAATTCCAATGTATGATTTCCCTGGAAAAAAAGAAGAAGCAAAAGTGCATCATATATGTATAAACACACCTAAGCCCATGCATCTTTCATCAGTTTTATGTGTCAAAAGTGATGTAAATCCACAGTACATCAAACTCTAATCAGAATCATCTAATATTTAAATACATCAATATCAAGTAGGGAAGACAGATAAGGTAAGTAAAAAGTAATGCAATGTAATGGCCGATGATCCTATTGGTATACACTAGCTCCATAGTGGTATGCTATGAGAAAAGACCCATAAGGCACTTGCGAGGTCCATATATCTACCCAAAACCATTTCCCCTTGGCATGACCTTATAACAAGTACTCGAAATCATTTTCCTCGGGTTTCATCATTTTAGTATATTGATGAATTGATAATTTATCATCTCATTAGGCTTTTAAGAATGCGTTTTTGCTTTGTTTTCAACTCATTTAGGAATGTTTTATGCCCTTTCACATTAATTTTGAAGGTATTGAACTTAAATAGGGAAAATAGAGGAATTGATCTAAAAAGCAAAGTGCTGGAGGAAGAAGACTTATGATTCGCAGGGTGGCTCCTGCGAAACACGGGATCACATTAGTCGGGAGCTAGAGCACACCTACAAAATGCAGGTAAGTACCTGTGAAATGCAGGTGCAACCATAGGACACATCCATCCTTCTCTGACCCAGAGTGCGAGAGATTTGTGTCTCGCGAATTCGCAGGTGCTGTACAAGTGAGGTCGGTGCTGAAAAGGGTAAAATTTTCTAGCTTTGGTACAAGGATAATCTGGATGCTTCTCAAGGAAAAAATGAGAATTGATGCAAGAAAAGAGGATCAAACATTCCCTAATTTGTAGACACCTTGACATTAGGAAATAGAGAACTTTTTAAATATCAATTTTTTGTAGAGAGAATAACATAGAAGGAAGTGAGTGCTTTCCTTCTTCTTCAAGTTGTTGTGGTAAACCCACCATTGAAGCATACTTTGAAGCTTAAATTTTCTACTCAATGATGAATGTTAATAAATCTTTTATTGGTATAATCTTCTTATCCTTATTCATGAGTAGCTAATTTTATTGCTACGGGTGTTGATGAGCCCGCAAGTGTACAGGTCGTGCAAGTAATATAGTGGCCCTTTTTAAGAACCGGAATGTCAAACCCACAGGGACTGGACCCATTACTCTAACTATCCATTTATAGCGTGAATCTTAAATACCTAAAGTGTTGGTTATAGACATTTTCGTTTGAAGAATATTTAAGTCTAAGTTTGGGTCAACGAC
>JACEIK010018728.1:0-10356 GCA_018107945.1 Datura stramonium | reverse complement strand
GAAATGGATAGTTAGAGGAATGGGTCCAGTCCTTGTGGGTTCGACATTCTGGTTCTTAAAAAGAGCCACTATATTACTTGCACGACCCGTACACTTGCGGTATGCGCGATTCGGGCGTCGTCACTGCTCTCAAGAAACTCTCAAGCAAACTTAGGGTTTTCCTCCATTGCAGCAGTTTGAGTCTTCTTCTCCGGGGAATTTTTAGTCGGGTGTGTGGGAATTCAACAAGGCAGTAGTTCTTCCCTTGTGCCCCCCAAAACCCTCTTATAGTTTCTCTATCATTCTTAGCCTTGAGTTTTTGAGTATGAAAAGATTACATGTTTGTTTTCATTGATTTCACCTAGAATGATATTCATGCTTACTGTTGATATGATCTCCATCAGTTCTTGACCAAATTGTTGATGTTCTTGCAAAAGTGAATTTAAGCCTTGAGTTTTAGAATGAAATGTATTTATAAATTAAATTCCCCATGGTTTGTGAAGTGTGATTTGGGCTGGTTTTCTAGTATTCCTTATTATTTAGTTGCTGAGTAATTACTCCCTGGGTAAGAATCATTCCAGCCCTGGCATGAATGAGAAAACTATAATTCAGCATGCCGGATTAGAATTCCCTATTTTTCTTGAAATTTTTGCCATATTGTGGATTCCCATGTTGTTGGGATAAGTTGAATTCTCTGTTAGCTACTTAGTAGCTCAATTCAGTTAGAATGTAGAATCTCCTCAGAAATAATCAGAATTTGTCAACTAATCAGTTTGACTACAAAATTCCTTGAGGTGTCTATGATACCTCCCAGTTAGCAGGATCAGACTCAGAATTCAGTTTCATTTGTCCACTAGGCATTCATGACACTTTAGATAGACAGATCTGACTAGCCGTAGTACCCCAGTCAAGTTAAAATTAGTTCTTAGACGATTACGACACTTCTAGATAAGCACCTCTAACCAGTCTAGAACCCAGTTTCAGAATATGGTCCGATAAGACTCTCTGGGTGCTTTTAGTTATGCATCCCTGACTAGTCTTGGAACCCAGTTTGGAGCTATCATCTTTTTATTCATTTTAGGTAATCCAGGGGAGCAGGACATAGCACCAAGCAGACAGGGGTTCCAGCACCCCAAGTTTCCAAAACTACGTTGCCAGCGTAGGTTACAATATTTATTGGCCTGATTGGCCCCAGACTTTGTGATTACCCAATTCATGCCTCTATACCCTATCAAGGTATATTGGGTCCTACCGGTGGGGCGAATACATTGGACTCCGCATCTAGGTGACATGGTTATATGTTGGTTATGGACTCTCCCACTTGTCAACTCACTCCAGTCTCAATATAAGCAAACCAGTTTAGCTTCAGCTCTATCAGTTTAGATCACTTCAGCACAGTATCTAAGACTCAGTACTTTTAGACTTAGGGCATGTCTTTGACCATTCTTCAGGGTCATCTTGACCATCTCAGTCTATTATAGTTATTCAGCTCAGTATATCAGTTGATCATTACATGTAATTTTCAGTTCAATATTTTATATTTTGTTATGTTCTCTCTTTCTTACTCAGTACATTCAAAGTACTGACACATACTTTTATTATGTATCATTTCATGATACATCCGCAGGTTCTCAAACCTAGGGTCATTAGCCGATTTCGTTCAGGTCTCTCTCCCAGCAGCTTAAGTGTGAGTCCTCATCTCTCAAAGACGTTATGTCATTTCTTTCAGTTTTATTTATTATTATTTCAGTTAGACTTAGAGTTAGCTGGGGGCTTGTCCAACCAACTCCTCAATTAGATGGCTTTCAGACACAAACATGGTTTCTGTTTATTATCATTGCTCTAATTTTTTAAGCTATTTGATTCAGAATTTCTTTCATGATTGTCTTATGTTATTATTTTAATGCTTCCTCTATTATTTTTACCCAGAATTCTAGTGTATCATAGAAAAAGGGTTGACTTGGGGTTACTTGTGACTCCATGTACCGCGTTCCGTCCAGAGTGTAGACTCAGGGTGCGACAAACTTCGTATCAGAGCACTAGGTTTAGAGTATCCTCGGAATGTTGAAAAGCCGCATCGAGTAGAGTCCTTTTCATGGGTGTGAAGCGCACCACACTTATGATGAGGGTGCTACGAGATGTTATTAGGAAAACTCTCTTTTGTTCATACTCTTTATCGTGTGTTAAAGTTCAATTCTAGAAACGTCCTTCTAATTCGTGCTCTGTTTCATTTTAGTGAATCATGCCTCCTAGACACGATAAAGGAAGAAGGGCTGGTAATGCCAACAGACCTGTCACATTAGCCCCGGCAGCCCCTCAAGATAATTCAGTATCAATAGCCAACTTCAGAGCGGCCATTTAAATACTGGCCCAAACAGTCACCAACCAGGTGAACCAGCAGGTGGTTCCAATGAACACCAATGGGTCTGCAACAACTGTTAGGGTGCGAGACTTCACCTATATGAACCCTCCATCATTTTTGGGATACAAGGTGGGGGAGGACCCCCAAGAGCTTGTGGATGAGATCAAGAAGATTACCGGTATTATGGGCGTCAACTCCTCTAAGAGTGCTGATCTGGTTGCCTACCAGCTAAAAGGGGTAGCTCAGGTCTGGTATGAACAATGGAAAAAGGGGCGGCCAGCGGGAGCAGGACTGGTAGAGTGGGAGGAGTTCAACACAACCTTTCTAGATAGGTTTTTCCCTCGGGAGTTGAGGGAGGAAAAATGGCGGAGTTTATGAATTTGAGACAAGGCAACATGACCGTGGAAGAATATGCATTGGAGTTTACCAGGCTGTCTAAGTACGCTCCAGAGATGGTAGCCGAGACAAGGGCTCGTGTGTTCAAATTTATGAATAGAGTGTCGAACCTAGTCCTCAAGGAGTGCAGGACAGCAATGCTAATTCGAGATATGGACCTCTCTAGCCTGATTGTCTATGCCAAGCAGATTGAGCCCGAAAAACTGAAGGACATGGAGCAAAAGAAAAAATGGGAAAGGACTGGCCAACCAGATTGCGACCATTAGAGGTCTAGCAGTAATAGTCGCCCACATCAATAGAAGCAACAACAACAACAACAGATAACCCCAGCACCCAGCGCAACCAGTGCCCCAATCTTCCGATCCCGTCAGGATCGGAGGGGTAGAGAATCTGGCACTCCGTCTCAGAGCCACAATGTCGGAAACAGATATACATCTTTCCCCAATTGTGGAAAGAACCACCCGGGAGAGTGCCTTCAGGGTTGAGAGGGTTGTTTTGGTTGTGGAAAGCTCGGGCATCGACTTAGGGAGTGCCCATCAGCTGGGCGAGGGAGATCACAATCCACCACATCATCAGCTCCAGCAGGTCGACCAACCCAGAAGGCCAACACATCAGCTACGGATGGCGGTCAGCGCCAAAACCGTTTCTATACATTGTCTTCCCGTCAGGTTCAAGAGAGCTCACTTGACGTGGTCATGGGTATGTTACGTGTCTTACATCTGGACATTTATGCCCTTCTAGATCTAGGAGCCACTCTTTCATTCATGACTCCCTACGTAGTAGTCCAGTTCAATATCAGTACAAAGGTCCTCTCAGAACCTGTCTCAGTCTCCAACCCTATTGGAGAGTCAGTTAGAGCCAGCCGGGTGTACAGAAACTGCCCAGTCTCGATATTGAATAAAGTCATTCCACCAGATCTCGTAGAATTAGACATGTTCGATTTTGACCTTATCCTCGGCATGGATTGGTTACACTCCGGTTATGCCTCAGTAGACTGTAGAAATAGAGTTTTCAAGTTCCAGTTTCCAAATGAACTAGTGTTAGAATGGTCGGGCAGTAATTTAGCGCCTAAGGATAGGTTTATTTCATACCTTAAGGCTTAGAAACTCATCTCCAAGGGATGTATTTATCATCTAGTTCAGGTCAAGGATTCCAACTATGAGACCTCAACTATCCAGTCAGTTTCAGTGATTAGAGAGTTTCCAGATGTATTTCCTGAGGATCTTCCCAGAGTTCCCCTTGAACGGGAAATAGACTTTGGGATAGACCCTCTCCCAGATACGTAGCTCATCTCCATCCCTCCTTACAGAATGGCTCCAGTTGAGCTTAAGGAGTTGAAGGAGCAATTAAAAGATCTTCTTGATAATAGTTTTATCCGACCCAACATCTCTCCCTGGGGTGCTCTAGTACTATTCATGCGTAAGAAAGACGGTACCCTCAAAATGTCCATAGATTACCGTCAGTTGAACAAAGTCACAATCAAGAACAGGTATCCTCTACCCAGAATTGACGACCTATTTGACCAACTTCAAGGAGCCAGTTTTTTCTCAAAGATAGATCTCAGTATGATCAGCTAAGGGTTAGGGAGTGTGACATATCGAAAACAACATTTAGGACATGGTATGGTCACTATGAGTTTGTACTGATGTCATTTGCGCTAACAAACTCCCCCACAACCTTCATGGACTTGATGTACAGAGTATTCAAGAAGTATCTAGATATGTTTGTCATTGTATTTATTGACGACATTTTAGTATACTCTAGAGATGAGGAAGAGCATGTTAATAAGCTAAGGATAGTGCTTCAGACGCCAGTTGTTCCCCAAGTTTGGAATGTGTGAATTGTGGTTGAAGTTTATGACTTTTCTGGGTCACGTGGTCTCGGGTGAAGGTATTCAGGTTGATCCTCAAAAGATAGTAGCAGTGAAAGATTGGCCCACACCTACCTCTCCAACGGAAATCAGGAGTTTTTTGGGCTTAGCTAGTTATTACCGATGGTTTGTGGAAGGTTTTTCCTCTATAGCATCTCCTTTGACTAAGTTAACTCAGAAGAAGGTGAAGTTCTAGTGGTCAAATGCATGTGAGAAGATTTTCCAGGAGTTGAAGACTCGACTCACTACCACTCTAGTGTTAACCTTGCCAGAAGGGACAGATGGGGTTGGTTTTCTATTGTGACGCTTCCAGGGTCGGACTCGATTGCATTCTGATGCAGCAAGGCAAGGTAATAGCCTAAGCCTCCAGACAACTCTAAGTGCATGAGAAGAACTATCCAACTCATGATTTGGAGTTGGCAGTTGTGGTGTTTGCGCAAAAATATGGAGACATTACATATATGGAGCTCACGTCAATGTGTTTATAGATAACAAGAGCCTTCAGTATGTGTTTAGTCAGAAGGACCTAAATCATCGTCATAGAAGGTGGTTGGAGCTATTGAAAGACTACGACATGAGTGTTATGTATCACCCGGGCAAGGCCAATGTGGTGGCTAATGTACTAAGCAGGTTGCCTATGGGGAGCGTAGCTCATGTTGAATAGGGTAAGAAGGAAATGGTAAAAAATATCCACAGGCTAGCTAGGCTGGGAGTACAGTTGGCGAATTCAACCGAGGGTGGAGTGGTAATGCAAAGTGGGTCAGATTCCTCTTTGGTAGTTGAAGTGAAGTCCATACAGGATGAAGATCCTATCTTACTCAAGCTTAAGGAAGTAGTTCTAAGAAAAGAAATAGAAGATTTCTCTAAAGGGGGAGATGGGGTGCTCCATTACCAGGGTAGATTGTGTGTACCTGATGTTGGTGAGTTGAGACAGCAGATACTGGGTGAAGCACATAGTTCTAGATATTCCATTCACCTGGTGCTACCAAGATGTACCGTGATATATGGGAAATCTACTGGTGGAACGACATGAAAAGAGATATTGCTGAATTTGTAGTCAAGTGCCCGAACTACCAACAAGTTAAACTAGAACACCAGAGACCAGGAGGTATGACTCAGGATATCAGCATATCCATATGAAGTTGGAATAAATAAACATGGACTTCATTACGGGTCTACCTAGGACTCGTCGACAACATGACTCAATCTGGGTAGTAGTAGAAGAGATGACTAAGTCAGCATAAAGTCAGCACACTTCCTCCTAGTCAAAACAACGGATTCAGCTAAGGACTATGCCAGACTCTACATCCAAGAGTTAGTAAGACTTCATGGGGTGCCATTAGCTATCATTTTAGACAGAGGAACTAAGTTTTTTGGAAGTCTTTTCAGAAGGGACTAGGCACTCAGGTCAAGCTCAACACAGCTTTTCACCCGCAGATAGATGGGCTAGCTGAGCGGACTATTCACACCCCAGAAGATATGTTGAGAGAATCTGTTATCGATTTTAAGGATAATTGGGATGACCATTTTCCTCTTATCGATTTACGTACAACAACAGTTATCACTCCAGCATTCAGATGGCCCCATTTGAGGCATCGTATGGTAGGAGGTGCAGATCTCCTATCGGGTGGTTTGAAGTGGGAGAAGCTGCTATAATCGGGCCAGACTCGATTCATTAAGATATGCAAAAGGTACAAATCATCAGAGAAAGATTAAAAATATCTCAGAGTCATCATAAATCTTATGCTGATGTGGAGAAGAGAATTGGAGTTAATTGTGGATGATTGGGTTTACTTGAAAATTTCGCCCATGAAAGGGGTGATGAGATTTTGGAAGAAGGGAAAGCTCAGTCTGAGGTATGTGGGACCCAATAGGATTTGGAGGAGAATTGGCAAAGTAGCCTATGAACTGGAGTTACCTACAGTGTTGGCATCCGTGCACCCCGTATTCCATGTGTAACTCTTGAAGAAGTGCATCGGAGATCCAACATCACTGGTTCCATTGGACAGTGTAGAAATAAAGGATAGTCTGTCATATGAGGAGGTACCAGTCTAGATCCTTGACCATCAGGTTCGTAAGCTAAGGAACAAGGAAATAGCTTCAGTCAAGGTCTTATAGAGAAATCAGCAGGTAGCTTCAGTCAAGGTCTTATGGAGAAATCAGCAGGTTGAGGGAGACACGTGGGAGGTCGATGCAGATATGATGGCCAAATACCCAAATTTGTTCTCTATCGACTCCGTTACAACTTAAAATATTAGTTTTTCATTAGAAACTAATTTAGTTGTTGGGTTCAATTTATGTGTTTAACTTTCCTTTATTATTTTGGATGTATGTGTGAAAGGTGAATTCAGTTCAGTTATGTATGTTGAAACGTGGGTATTCATTCTTCAATTTTGGAGTTAAATAAGCAGTATTTGATTATTATGATTGTTATTCCCTGCTTTTTTGTGTGTTTTCCAACATTCAAGGATGAATATTTCCAAGGGGGAGATATTATAATGCCCTGGAAACTCAAAGATTAGATCTGGGACTTAAATAAGAAAATCTAGAAGTTTGCAGAAAATGCTTCAGGACGACTCCCCTAACAAGTCGTTAGGAAACCTAATGACTCGTCAGTCATGGAAAGGGGGGTTGAGAAATGGAAAGGGATAGACATCGTACCCCCCGAGTCCTCACCACGACTCGTTATGAGACACCACGAGTCGTGGTGTCACCTGTGGGGAGCTTTATACTTTTGGGCAGTGTAGTCCACGACAGGTGCCCACGAATCGTGGTCACTCACCACGACTTGTTACGTCCTTCGTGGTAGCCTTCAGGGATTTCCAAGAAGTGTACTCAACGAGTGTGACCACGAGTCGTGGTCACTAATCACGACCCATTAGGACTACTTGACTGTTTTTCCCTGCGATTTTCTAAGGGTTGTTTAGTAATTTCCTACTATACTAAACTTTAAACTACGTAGTTTTTAATGTAATTTCAGACTTATTAGTGGGAATGAACGGCCTCTCCCTTCATTCCCCACGTACATTCTTAGAAAACATCGTAGCTCTCCTCTCAAGAAACTCTCAAGCAAACTTAGGGTTTTCCTCTTTTGCAGCAGTTCGAGTCTTCTTCTCCTGGGAATTTTTAGTCAGGTATGTGGCAATTCAATAAGGAAATAGTTCTTTCCTTGTGTCTCCCAAAACTCTCTTATAGTTTGTCTATCATTCTAAGCCCTGAGTTTTCGAGTATGAAAAGATTACATGTTTGTTTTTGTTGATTTCACCTAAAATTATATTCATGCTTATTGCTGATATGCTCTCCGTCAGTTCTTGAATAAATTGTTGATGTTCCTGCAAAAAGAGAATTTAATCTCTGAGTTTTCAAATGAAAGTATTTATACATTAAATTACCCATGGTTTGTGAAGTATGATTTGGGATGATTTTTTAGTAATCCTTATTGTTTAGATGCTGAGTAATTACTGCATTGGTATGAATGATTTCAACCCTGGCACGAATGAGAAAACTATAATTCAGCTTGCTGGATGAGAATTCCTTAGTTTTCATGAAATTTTGGCCATATTATGGATTCCCGAGTTGCTAGGATAAGTTGAATTCTCTATTAGCTGCTTAGTAGCTGAGTTCAGTTAGAACGTAGAATCTGCTCAGAAATATTCAGAATTTTTCAATTGATCAGTTTGACTACATAATTCCTTGTGGTGTTTGTGATACCTCCCAGTTAGCAGGATCAGACTCCGTACTCAATTTCATTGGTCCACTAGGCAGTCATGACACTTTAGGCAGACAGATCTGACTAGCCGTAGGACCCCAGTCAAGTTACAATTTGTTCTTCGATGGTTACGACGCTTGTAGATAAGCAACTCTTACCAGTTTAGAACCCAGTTTCAAAATCTGGTATGATAAGACTCTTTGGGTTCTTTCAGTTAGGCATCCCTGACTAGTCTTAGACCCCAGTTTGGAGCTATCAGCTTAGTATTCAGTTTAGGTAATCTAGTGGGAGTAGTACTTAGAACCGAGCGGACCGGGGTTCCAGCACCCCAGGTTCCCAGAACTACGTTGCCAGTGTAGGTTACAGTATTTATTAGCCTGATTGGCCCCAGACTTTGTGATCACCCAGTTCATGTCTCTATACCCTGGAAAAGTATATTGGGTCCTATCGGTAGGGCGTATACATCGGACTCCACGTATAGCTCACGTGGTTATATGTCGGTTACAGACTCTCTCACTAGTCAACTCAGTCCAGTGTCAGTATAAGAAGTCCATTTCAGCTTTAACTCTATTAGTTTAGATCACTTCCGCACAGTATCTCAGACTCAGAACTTTCAGACTTAGGGTATGTCTTTGACCATTAGTCAAGATCATCTTGACCATCTTAGTCTATGACAGTTATTTAGCTCAGTATATCAGTTGGTCATTACATGTCATTTCAGTTCAGTCTTTTATATTCTGTTATGTTCTCTCTTGCTTACTAAGTACATTCAAAGTACTGACCATACTTTTATTTTGTGCCGTTTTATGATACACCTACAGGTTCTCAGACCCAACAACGTTAGCTGATTTCATTTAGGTCTCTCTCCCAGTAGCAGAAGTGTGAGTCCTTATCTCTCAAGGACGTTATGTCATTTCTTTTACTTTCCTTTATTATTATTTGAGTTAGACTTAGAGTTAGCTGGGGGCTTATCCCAGCAACTCCTACGTTTTATGGCTTCAGACACAAACATGGTTTCAGTTTATTATCATTGCTAAAATGTTTTAAGCTATGTGATTCATAATTTCTTTCATGCATGTCTTACATTATTATTTTAAGGCTTCCGCTATTATGATTACTCAGAATTCTAGTGTATCATATACCAAGGGTTGACTTGGGTTTACTTGTGACTCTAAGAACCATGTTCCATCCAGGGTGTAAATTCGGGGCGTGACATTCTCACATCCCAATGGTCTTCAAAAGCTTGCATAAATGACCCACTCCCATGAGATCCAACTCCAACGCTAGCTAAAAGCCTCCCTGAACTTATCATGAAAATAGTAAAAAAGGAGTTTAAGATAATCAAAGACAGCTTGGGTAAGCTATGTGCTCGTGTGGATGTGGTGGAAGGAGCTATCACCTCTCTCGGAGCTGAGGTTCAGGAATGGAAGAATCGGACACATATGCCATCACCCGACATGAGTGCTCTTGATGCAGTTATGGTTGCCTCTTCCACAGCTCGAGGCCCTATCAATGATTTGTTTGAGGGCTTAGGTGATGAGGAAAAGGATGGGGATGAGGTTGGCCAAGTTGGAGATGATGATAATGTTGAAGAGTGACACACTAGGAAATCCCTTTCCCCTTTTTTAATTGTCATGCATATATTGAAGATAATGAAAATTTTTTAGTTGGGGGCAGGGTGAGTGTGGTGGTTTCTGATGAATTTATTTTGATAAATTTATGCCCTTGTCGGGCTTGTTTTTTATGAAGTTGTGCCCTTATCGATTTAGTTAATTGATGGTTTGAAAGCCTTTGTTGGGCTTGAAATAAAATGAAGTGTATTTGATGTTAGTGCCATTGAATGGGTCCTTGTTCTTATAGCTTAAATTTATGACTCATGTTTGATTTTATTCGCCTTTGTAAATAATAGATAGTAATAAAACTCCAAGGGTTTTCTTCCTACTGATCTTGGGCATATTTGTATGCCCAAGTGATACTCAAATGCGTCGTTTTGTCTTGTTTATCTAACGATGTTTGTACATTCTCATGTAAATTGTAGTA
>JACEIK010018727.1:0-10358 GCA_018107945.1 Datura stramonium | reverse complement strand
GTTATTTTTCATATATAACACGACAAGCAGAGAATAGAGACGAAGGAGACATATAATTTTCATACCACTACGCAACTAAACGCCGTCCAAATCCGAATTAACTTCGGGTATCAAAGTATAAGGCTGTAGAGGAGCATTTCTACAGAGTTAGTTTCGTGAAATTCGCCCGGCGAATCGTCGTCCCGCCGAGGAAAAGTTGTTGGAATTGCTCCAAACTAGTGTCAATACGATCCCAGGATTAAAGTAAGCATTTCTCCCTTCTAGAATTTCGAGAAATAACGAGGGTTCAACGGTGTTCCGTAAAGTTGAAATATAGTTAATATTTCTATATAAAGTTTTCCTTTTTGCTGAATTTAGTGTTAAAACTAGTCTTATCTTTCCAGTAACACGATTTTACTTGGGAAGAGATATTGAATACTAATTGGAACTCGCCAGTAAATCGGTAAACAGTGAATAAGGTATGTTAAGGAATTTTCTTTCGGCAGGTTAGTTTCTTCAGCATAGTAATCCAGTATGAATCCCAGTAAAGCATGTCAGGAGTATGTTATCATGCTTAGTTGTTGTTTTCAGTTGAGACTCGTAAATTGTATTATTTTGGGTTGGATTATACCTGTATAGATTCCATGACCACCCCAGGATTAATAGTTGTGTCGCCGCCCGCCAGGGAAGAGGATACGTCGCTCTAAGGAGCGGCATGCCGTCCGTAAGGGACGAAGATGGGGATCCACATCCTCATATTGCCGTGTTTTTCCTTATACACACCCCCGCCGAGCGTTTACGCCCGGGGTGTAGATATCAGGAGTCCTCCGGACTCAGACTCAGACACAGCTATAGTCAGGGGCCGAACGGGCCCAGTTGCAGACCCAGGGGATCGGCAGGACGCTTATAGTTGGTAGTTGACTCATTTTGTCCTGGATAGGGGTATATAGATTGATGTGTACTCACTAGGGTTAATGGGGGCCCAGGTGGGTTATTCTATGCTGATTGTACCTTCCGACTTATGGGGGTCAGGTAAGGTTTATGCTTGCTTTAGTTACTGATAGTTAGATAGTAAGACGCCTCATTTTCCAGGTATGAACCCTACCCTCCTTATTACAGTTTATTTTAGTCCTGATTTCACTTCTTCAGTCATGTTCAGTCCGTTTTATTTACTTCAGTTATTGTCAGTTCTATTTCTTACTTTCAGTTATTTAAAGTTACTGTTTTACATACTCAGTACCTATGGTACTGACGCCCTCTTCTGGGGTGCTGCATTACTTTCCTGCAGGTGCACATAGACGAGGAGGAGGTCCCTCGTAGTCTTAGTTAGCCGTATAGAGCCATCAACTCCTTTCTTCCGGAGATTGTGTGATAGAGGTTTAGTCTTTTGTTTGTACAGTATGGGTAGGTCAGGCCCTGTCCCAACCATCTTATTACTCCTAGAGGCTTACAGGTTGGTTTACTTTCCTATGATTAGATGATATCGGCCACGTGGGGCCTATATGTGTTTAGACTATGTGTGTTGGCCGTGTTGAGCCTAGTTAAGTTATTGATTGGTGGCCTTGTCGGTCATAGCTCAGTTTAGCATCTGACTTCGCTTTACAGTTATAACTAGATATCATGGTGGCCTTGTCGGCCCGCATAAGACTCCCTATAATTTTTTGTCTCTGGTCTGCTGTTTATTTTCACAGGTGGCTATAGGCCTTGTCGGCCGGTGGTTGTATTTACAGCCGCTATATAGGCCGTTGTTTTCCTGATTCTAGAGTTAGAGTTAGCCAATCACTAGAGGTGCTCAAGCTCAGTCAGCTCAGCAGTTCATGTCCTATTAGGGCACCAGGTGCCTGTCATGCCTCCCAAGGTGGGGCATGACATGCTTAATAAATCATTATTTGAAAATATGCTTGTAAACCAAAAGATCATGAGAATAAGGACTGCATGCTAAGTCGTATCTGAAACATACATAATCATAAGCTAGTTAACATAATGAAACATAATAACCCAAGATTTGGAAATAGAAATCATATGACTTGTCATAGTTGAAGTCATAAGTAAAAGCTCATAAACTGAATATTGGGTCAAATCTGTTGTAAAACATACTATCATAGTATATGAACATAGATTATTGAAAGCATGAGGAATAATGGGAGACTCATCATAACTAACAACTACCATATATGTGTGCATGATGATACCAAATCTTGTCCACGTAGAGGAGATCCTTCCTAAGCCTTTCCAGGGCAAAGAACGAATAAGGTGTGAAATCACGGTGTGCCCTTGGGCGAGGGAAGACTCTCTTGAGAGGTTCCAAATATATACCTACGTTGGCTTGGAGTTTATTAGACTGGGGAACCTCGAAACTCCTGGTCTACTCGGAGCTAGAAACTACTCTCGAAACATGTATATTGCTCATACAATCATATTCTTAAAACATAGCTTTAATCTTAACATTAGGAGTCTTGACTTATAAACTGCATTGGGTGTCTTGACTCCAAATCATATCATAAACAGATCTTGTTAGCCTCAGATAAAATAATAATAAGCATACTTAACTCGCATGGGCTTGCCCAAGTAGTAAAATCATGCATACTTGAAATAGACTTTATAAGTCAAAATTATGAAATTACAAGTTGAGAATTATAAACATTTATACATACTTTGATAATTCTTCATTCTCGAAATCATGGAATCATAAGCTTGATCTTCATAAAACATGCATAATAGGGCATAGCTTCTAATAACATGAAAACATGAATTTATTATCAAATTGTGTATACAATCTTTCCATTAGACTTAAAACATACTTTAGATCATGAGGGGATTAGACCTATAAATATATCATAGAGAATTTCACAAAAGATTTGGGTTAACACCTTAGAAATCATTACAATTGATGAAGAACTTGAATTCATGAACTTGAGGAGAAATTTGGGCATGAGGACAGAAGGAAACCCTCATTCATAGCCCTACATACCTGTGTAATCTAATCTTCAAACTGGCCTTGAAAGCCCAAGAGAAATGGGGAAAAATTGGGGAGAATTCTAGCTTTATCTTGAAGGGGAATCTCAATATCTTTCATGCATGGGAGTCTAATGGGTTAGAGTAGACTAAACTCTCGTAAAACACAACATTCTGGGCTTAAAACAACGTCATTACAAAGTTAGGAGCTCAAAAATTATGAAATGCCCTTAATGATTCATCTGGAAAAAGGGTCACTGCCAGTCACTATGACTTCTACCACGAGTCTACCACCAACCAACTACTCGTTGTTTACTTTTGTGGCTAGCCAGTCTAATTTCTCCAACTCTTTGATTAATTCCACGGACTCATACCATGACCGTAGTTCCCTACTACGAGTCGTACAATCACCCGTATGACCAGAACCTGGCAACTCAGTAGCATGCTACATCTCCGTGACCACAAATCATACCACCAATTCACGAATCATTAAGTGGACTCGTGGTCTAGGGGATGAGCCTCTGAACTTTACCACGATTCTTCCTATGACCTGTAATAGCTGACCAAGATTTGTACCACTAGTCAATACTGAGAGAAAATTGTAGACTCCTCTGCTAAACATATTCGACTTCCCTAACCTAATCTTGGAAAAATTTTGGGGAGTTACAATTTCCCCCTGGCCTAGGGCACACCAGTGATATCATACCCTCGTCGTTCTTTGCCCTGATAAGGCTTAGGAAGGCTCTGCCCACTTGAGTGAGATAGTTGGGGAATCACATAAGATCTATCATGATGGTGTCAATTATAATGAAGCCTCCCATTGTTCCTCATGTTTCAGTTACTCATGTTCATGTCTTATGAAATTATCATATGTTTAGAGGCATTTCAGATAACTATGTATAGATAGTTCAGCGATGTTGGCTTATGTTTAAGTTCATGTTGTTATGTTATATAGACTTCCACTTATATTAAGTTCATGCTTAATTTCTTCTTTAGTGATGCTCTTATACATGCTATGTATATACCATGGGTTGGCTTAGAGTCATTCATTGTTCTAGGTTCTGTGTCGTGGTCCGAGGTCCATGCTCAGGTCATGACAAACTTGGTATCAGAGCTAAGGTTTAGATGTGTCCTAGGATGTCTAAAAGTTGTATTAAGTAGAGTCTTTTCTATGTCTGTTAAGCGTTCCACACTTATGGGAAACAGGACACAAAATATTCTAGGAAACTTCCCCTTTTCATGGTTTATGTCGTGCGATGAAGTCTCTCTGATCCTCTAACTTGTGCTATATGTATTTGAAGAAATATGGCTCCCTGTTGAGTCAACAAAAGAAGAATGGCAATGGAAATGGCAATAGAGATGGGCATCTGCCAGCCCTGCTAGCTCCAACTGACCCTTGCCATAGCAGGTTACTCATGCGGAATTCAGGGTTGCATTTCAGATGTTAGCATAGGCTATAAAAACCTAGGTCAACTAGCAAGTTATGGCTCATATAAAAAAAATGGGAATGTGGCGGTGGCTAGGGTCTGAGACATCATTAAGATGAACCTACCTGAGTTTCATAGGTCAAAGTGGTCAAGGACAAACAAAAGTTTATTGAGAAGGTCTACAAGATTACACATATTATGGTTGTTTCAAGAGAGGATAGTGAAAACTTGGCCTCCTATGAGCTCAAGGGGGTTGCTCATATATGATTTTGATAGTGGAAGGAGAGTAGGGGAGTTGGTGCAGTCCCCGTTGCTTGGGATGAGTTCGTTACTGCTTTCTTGGACAAATTCTTCCCTCGAGAGTTGCGGGAAGCAAAGGCAGTAGAGTTCATCAACTTGAAGCAAAATCACATGACTGTTCAAGAGTATGCCCTCAATTTTACCGAATTGTCCAAGTACGGTCCAGAGATGGTTGCTGATCTAAGGGCTCATATGAGAAAGTTCATGAATAGGGTTGCAGATTCACTAGTCAAGGAGTATAGGACTGCCATGCTGATGGGTGATATTGACATCTCCTGATTGATGATTTATGCCCAATAGATAAGGAGAGTGAGGCTAAGAGGTCCAGGACAGGGAGCTACGGGCATTTCCAGTAGACGTCAAGAGAAGGGTATCGCTCATAGTCTCATTGAGGTCATCAACCCTGGCCCTATAATTAGCTAGTGTACTATCTAGACCCAGAAGTCATCATAGGGGTCAAGCATCAGGATCTAGGGGTTAGGGAAGAATGATAGGAGAGTACACTTTCCAAACTTATAAGAAGTGTGGTAGGAAGCATCTTAGAGAGTGCTTGGTTGGCTCCGGTAGTTGCTTCAGGTGTGGAATGCACAGACATATGCTCAGAGATTGTCCTTCAGCTAGAAAGGGATAGTGGAGGTTGTGCCCTAGCCACTACGTCAACAAATCCAACAACTCACCCATCTCAGTAGGGCGCCTCTTCTAGTGCAGGTGACGGACAGCGTCAAATCAGGTTCTACGCACACTCGTTTCACCAGGAGTAGGAGTGCTCACCCAATGTGGTTACTGGAATGTTACAAGTATGTCATCTTATGTTTATGCATTGTTAGATCTGGGAGCTACATTATACTTTTTTACTCCTTATATTGCAATTAGTTTTGGTGTGAGTCCTAAAATTATATCAGAACCCTTCTTAGTCTCTACTCCTATCAGTGAGTCAATTTTAGCTCGATAAGTATACAGAAATTGCCTTGTCATGATTCTTCATAAAGAAACTTCAGCTGGCTTAGTTGAGTTAGATATGACTGATTTTGGTGTTATCTTCAGTATGGATTAGTTGCATGCTTGTTACACTTGGATTAATTATAGAACCCGTATGTCACGACCCGAGCATGGGCCGGATCAAGACACAGGACAAGGAGCCCCGAGAGACTCCAAGTCGACCCATGGCTTGAACATATATCTAAATCAATCATTAAAATGGAAGATCAATCATAATGAACATAGCAGAAGTCTAAACATAACATCAGAACATACAACGCGAGTCTGAAGCTGAATACAATCTATGTTTGAAAAGCCTCTAGGTCTGATGAGTTGATGGGAAAAGACCCCAACTAACTCTCTATGTTTGAAACTAAAAATATGTAAAAATAACTGAATAGAAAAGGTCCCTCGATAGATGAGGACTCACCAATAGAGACCGGATGTTAACTCCGGAACTTGCTTGTGACAGGGCTGAGTCTGAAGATCGGAGCATGTATCATAAAAAGATACAACATAGAGTATGCGGTCATTATGTGGAATTTACCGAGTATGCTAGGTAAGTAAAGCCTCTTAAGTAAGTAATCATTAAAACGTGCACAATATAAAACATATTCAATATAAGAATCTGAGAGTAGGGATTTAATGCTATTTCTGAAATCATGATCTGAACATAACTGAACATCATAACTGAATCGAATGACCCAAAGTTAAAGTATGATAATCATAAGTAAAACTGAACACTGGGTCAAACCTACTTTAGAACATATATATATATACATCATGAACGATAAACATGTATAACTAAAATCATGAGGAACAATGAGAGATTCGTCTTATAATCGACATTACCATGATAGAGCTTACGGTGTCCCGACTATCACACTCAAGTGGGTAGAGACGTCCAAAGCCTTTCCAGGGCTAAGAACGACACAATGATATCGATATCAAGCTCAAGGACCCTTGGGGTAGGGGAAAGCTCCAAAGTTGGTCTCAAAGTATATAAGTAAACCTATGTTGGCACGTAGTTCTGAGGCATCGGGTTGACTGACCCTTAGCCTACTCGGTGCTAGACACAACTCCCAAAAAACATATGTTCTCCATCATTTTCAATGAGGCTGACCATCGTCTAGTGACAAAGCTGAATAATAACATACATGCATAATCAGAAATCATAACATGAGTAGCCTTGGCTCAAATCATACCACAAGATGAATAAAATTGGGAGTCTAGACTCCAAAATAATGTGGTAAGCTAATTGACATGAAATCATAAATCATACTTGAACCTATGGGCATTCCCAATACTTAAACATGCTTGAAAATACTTGATTCACTTGAAAACATGATTATAGACATGGGTAACTTGAAGACATGTTTTTCATCGTAAATATCTCATCATACTTGAACATACATCATAGATCTCAATTTTCGTGAACTTTCATGGATGGACATCATAATTTATAAAACTTGACAACATGATTTATAATTGAAAACATTGTAAAACTTGCCCATGCATCATAATTCAATTATAGAAACATGCTTGGATCATACCCATGGTAGAACATAGGAAATTCGTGCATTTGGGTTAGAACCCCATAGGATCAACATATAGATTTTCATGAATTAGAGAGGGATTGGGCATGGGTGTGAAAAAATTCACTAATTCATAACCCTATATAACTGAGAGAATCTAATTCTAGAACTCCTCTAGTTGCCCAAGGAAGAATTGAGAAGAACTTGGAAGAAAATAAGCTTGATCACCTCTGTTGACTTCTAAACTTGCATGCATGAATAGGAATAGATTAGAATGAACTTACCCATCTTAAGACTCATTATTCATAGATTAAAAAACCATAGTTTAGGCCTTAGGATCATAGGAATTATGGAAAATCCCTTACTAAATTCGTAGGGAAAAATAGACTACCAGTTCTAACGAGGGGCTGGAAGAGTCGTTACCCATGACCATGACTCCTCGTCTCCTGTTGTCAAATACACTGCCCATTTTCCTCAAAGGGTCCCCACAAGGGACCTAACATTTCATCACTGGTGAACACGACTCATGGTCACCTCTCGTTACCTTCACTGCTCAAAAACACTTAATCCTTAACTAACGGCTGACCACGAGTCACCTAATGAATCGGGGAGTTTCCCAGGACTCGTGTTGTCCAGTCGTGAGGTACACTACCGACCCTTCCTTCATCCTTCAACTACCCTTGACCACGGGTGACCTAATGGCTTGTGGGGATGACCACGACTTGTGTTCACACCCGTGGTCACCCCGACTTGAAAATTTCCAAAAAAATCAAAAATCCTCACCACGAGTCACATAATGACTCGTGGTCATCCTGACAGGTCACAGGATCACTCGTTTTGTGACTTGATGCAGAAAATCTTATTTTCTCTATTTCAACTCCTGGGTATGGTCTTTGGGTTTCTGGGGCATTACAATATCTCCCCCTTGGTAGCATTTGTCCTCGAATGTTGGAAAACATACACAAAAGCTAAGAAATGCAATCATCACATTCAAATACTGATCATATAAGTTGAAAACTAACAGAATGATTGCCTCTGAACTGAACTACATGACTGAACTGAATTCATGAGCCATATATACATTCATAGACATGAAAGAAACTGGGGCACATGCACTGAACATGAAACTGAATAGAGTTCTATGGCAACAACTAATACCTCAAGCAGAAAGTAAGCTGGTGGGGAATAGATGTGGGTATCTAGCCAACATATCTGCTTTGGCTTCCAAAGTAGCTCCCTCAACATGCTGATTCCTCCATAAAACATTAACTGAAGCTACTTATTTATTTCTTGGCCTACAACCTTCCGATCCAATATCTCCATCGGAACCTTTCTTTCAAACCGACACTGTCCACCGGAACAACTAGAGCTGGATCCCCCAAACACTTCTTTAAGAGCGATACATGAAAGACTAGATGGACTGAAGCTAATTCTGAGGGCAACTCCAATTCATATGCTACCTTGCGAGCCCGTTCCACAATCCGGTACGGGCCAACATAACAGGGGCTGAGTTTACCTTTCTTTCCAAACCTTATCACTCCCTTCATGAGAGACACCTTCAGAAACACCCAATTATCAACTCCAAACTCAAGTTGTCTCCTCCTTAAATCCGCATAGGACTTTTGGCGACTTTGAGCCATTTTCAACCTGTCCGGTATGATCTAAACTTTCTCCATGGCCTCATGGACTGAATCTGTTCCGATCATCACAGCTTCACTAACTTCAAAACAACCAATAGGCGATCTACATCTTCGCCCAGAGAAAGCCTCAAACAGAGCCATCTAAATGCTGGAATGGTTGTTGTTTTTATACACAAACTCAATGAGAGGAAAATGATCATCCCAACTAACCTTGAAGTCAATCATGCACGCTCTCAACATGTCCTTGAGAGTCTGAATAGTCCACTTTGTTTGACCATCTGTTTGTGGGTGAAATGTTGTATTGAGCTTGACCTGAGTACCAAGCCCCTTTTGAAACGATCTCAAAAAATGGGAGGTAAACTGAGTACCTCTATTTGATATGATGGACAAGGGCACTCCATGCAACTGAACTAGCTCTTCCTCCACTGAATCAGTGGTTTTAACTTATAGAAAATGAGCGGCTTTGGTCAACCTGTCCATGACCACCCAAATGGAGTTATACCGCCGATGAGTGCAAGGCAAACCTATAATGAAGTTCATATTGATCTCTTCCCACTTCCAAGTAGGAATACTGATATCTTGAAGCACACCTCCCGGTCTTTGATGCTCAACCTTCACCTGTTGACAATTGGGACACTTAGTGAAAAATTCCTCTACCTTCTTCATGTCACTACACCAATAGACTTCTCATATGTCACGGTATATCTTGGTGGCACCTGGATGTATGGAATATCTAGAACCGTGAGCCTCGTGCAACATCTGACTTCTCAAATCATCAACATCCGAAACACACAAACGACCCTGATATCGAAGCACACCATCTCCCCTTTGGAGAAAGACCTCTACCTTCTAATTCTAAAAGACTTCCTTTAACTTTACCAAAATAGGGTCCTCGTCTTGTATAGCTTTTACATCACTCACCAAGGACAATTCTAATCCATTCTGGACAATAACACCGTCATCCAGTCAAGTCAACCAAATGAACTCCCAACCTTGCAAGTCGATGCACATCCTTCACCAGCTCCTTCCTCCCCTCATCTACATGGGACACACTCTCCATAGAGAGCCTACTAAGTGTGTCTTCTACTACATTAGCCTTACCCGGATGATAAAGGAAACTTATATCATAATCCTTAAGTAGCTCCAACCACCTTCTTTGATACAGATTTAGATCCTTCTAGGTAAATACATATTATAGGCTCTTGTGGTCCGTAAATACATTTTCATGGATCCTATACAAATAGTGTCTCCAAATCTTCAAGGAAAACACCGTCGCCGCAAATTCAAGATCATGGATCGGGTAATTTTTTCATGAACCTTTAGCTTCCTGTAAGAGTATGTGATAATGCTCAAACCACACTCTTACTGAATTGAGAAGAGGAAGTTGTCAATAAAGAACCTAACTAGAGGTTGGGATCAATCCCATAGGAAATATGGAAGGATGTAGAAGAATGCTAGTGCTTAAGCTTTTTAGTCAATTATTTCCTAAGAGGGGGGATTTGTAAAATTAATAAGTAACAATGTTGAGAAATTGATGGTTGTTT
>JACEIK010018726.1:0-10363 GCA_018107945.1 Datura stramonium | reverse complement strand
ATGATATAATATTTCTGACGTAATTAACTAAATTACATACGGAACATATATACTGTTTTTTAAATACCTTACTATAATTCATACTGTTTTACTACACTGGGGTAACTAACTTGCCGAAAGAGACTAGCTTTACATACCTCGACTGTCGGCTTTCTGATTAACTAGCGTAGCTCAGCAAATATTTAGCTATTTCCCCAACTGTAATCATTATCACAACAAAATAGAACTAAGTTCATCATTATTTTGGAAGAAAACAATACTATGTATATATCTACTGGCTATTCTTCGGCTTATCGAAGAATGACCGAAAACTCAAAATTTTTCGGAACTCTAGATGAGAGAAATACTCACTTTAATGCTGGGAGTGTATTAACACTAGTTTGGAGCAATTCCAATCAATTTGACTCGGCGGGTCAACGCTTCGCCGGGCGATTTTCGTGAAACTAACTCCGTAGAAATGCTCCCTGTAGCTTTATACTTCGGTACCCAAAGTTAATTTTAGTTTGGACTGCGTTTGACGACGTAATCGGACAGAAATTTATAGTAACCCTTCGTCCTCCTTTGTTCTCTGGTTGTTTTCACTGAAAATAATATGAAAAAATGACTTAAAAATGAAGCGGGAGGCCTTTATATACTTGGAACCTGAAGCATGGCAACGTGGCACGCTGGCCATCATGCCAATCTAGCTCCGTGCCACGTTGGCCATCGCGGAGGAGGGTCTTGATAGATTTTTCTATAGATTGAAGTTATTACGCTGGCTGATTCAATCTCTTCCTAAAGCGGACCTCCGTGCCACGTTGCCCCTCTGGGCAGCGCAGTTCGGCCTCCTCTTGTGAAAATCTGACTTGGCACTCGTTCGGCCTTTCGCCGGGCCCTTTTCTCGCACGTATGGCATTCTAAAACTCTCAGCCAATATGCGAATAGGCCAACTAAGTGCTAGAAGCTTACGGGCTGTAACACTCTTTGCCTCCCTCTCTCTAAAATGCACCGCCTCCATATGCTGGGCGTACAAAACCAATCGAGGAAAATCAATGTCCCGATGAAGCATAGAGGTCCTAAAATCCTTGACCAGGTAGTTTGCTAATCCATGCACAAACCTGCTCACCCGAGCTCTTTGATTAGCCACTAGTTCTGGTGCATATTTGGACAAATGAGTGAACTCTAGCATACTTTGAGACTATAATATTACCCTGCTGCTTTAATCTCCCTCATCTCACAAGGGAAGAATCGATCCAGAAATGCGGTATGGAACTCATCCCAACGAATGGTGCCCACTCCAACTATCCTACTCTCCTTCCATTTTCTGAACCAGATGTGCGCAACCCCTTTCAACTGATACGAGGCTATATCTATGCACTCCTCCCCAGTCACCCCATGATATGGGTGTTCTTCAGAACTTCATCAATAAACTCATGCAGATCCTCGCCCACATTCGATCGGAGAAACTCTAGAGGGTTCATCCTCAAAAAATCTCCGACTCTCACTGCTGCTGCATTGCCATTTTGAGGGACATGTGCTACTGCCTGTTGGATGACTTGGCCGGTCAAAGCCTGAGCTAACATCTAAATGGAAGCCCTAAACTTTGCATGAGCCACCTGCTCGGGCACATAATCCTCGGGGGATGATGGGGCCTGCTGGTGCTTATCCCCATTGTCATTCTCATGACCATTTCCATTCCTTCTTCCGTTCGCTCGATGAGGAGGCATGATTCTATTAATGCGTATAGCGCAAGTTAGAAGGATAGAGGGGCATTTCATCGCACGACATAGATCATGAAAGAAGGGACATTTCCTAGACGTTTCGTAGCCTCTTCATCATAAGTGTGGCGCACTCCATCCATGAAAAATACTCTACTTAACGCAGCTTTCAGACACCCTAGGACACTTTAAAACCTAATGCTCTGATACCAAGTTTGTCACGACCCGAACATAGACTAGGATCGAGACACGGGAAAAGGAACCCCGAGAGGCTCCATGTCGACCTATGGCATAAACATAACATCTAAAACTCAGTATAGTGATGCGGAAGTTTAACATACATAATAGTGGAAGTCTGAAAACATAATAACATTCGAACATCTGAATACATAACATAATTCTGAAGCTAAATACATACTATGTTTAATAAGCCTCTACATACTGATGAGTTGATGGGACAAAACACCAACTGACTCACTAAGGACTGAAACTAAAAACACTGAACATAAACTAAAAAAGAGTCCTCGAAGGATGACGACTCACCAACTCTGGCTGAGGGATGTGAACTTTGAGAATCAACAAATGGCGGGCTGAACCTGAACGTCTGAGCCTGTATCATGAAATGATACCACATAGAGTATGTGGTCAGTACTTGGACTGTAATGAGTATGCATGGTAAGTAAAAATAAACAGTTAAAATACATAAGAGTTCATAAGAGTAGGTCAACATGATCATAAAATAAGTATCACATGTAAACATAAGGGCTTAAGGTTTTCAAACCATTTGTAAACTAATCGTAATCATAATCACAAGAGAAAACTTTATGAAAAATAACTTGATCCAAAGTAGCATAAACATAACAATGCATAAATCATGAGGAATAATGGGAGGACTCGTCATAACCGACACCATCATGATAGAGATTACACGATGCCCCAACTATCTTGCTCAAGGAGGCAGAGCCGTCCCAGACATGCCAGGCAAGGGACGTGCATTATGTGATATCACGAGGATCCATTAATATTTTTATATACATACCTATAGTGGCATATAGTTCTGAGACCACAGGGTTTACCTGTATACCGGATCTACTCGGTGCAAGATACTGCTCCCAAAAATATGCACATGAGGCTCATATCATAATCTTAAATCATTCATGAAGTTCATTACCAATTACATCATAAAATACTTGATCATACTTGAAATACATGATTTGCCATGAATAAGGGCCCGTGAGTCGGCAAAAAGTCATAAATCCATAAATCATGAAATTCGTACATACTTGTAAAACATTCATATATACATGATATTCATAAATCCATGATGAGTACTTGAGAGAAATCAAATCATAAATCATAAATCTTAATTGGGCTAAAGAAAATCAAGATCATGATGGAATCATAACTTGACCTTTCATGAAACATACATAATTGGGCATAATTTAATTAAAATTCAAATCTATAGATTTATATTCCAAAATAGTTATAACATCTGCCCATAGATCACAAACCATTATTTGATACATGAAGGGAATTGACACAAAGATAGATCATAGAGAATTTCACAAGAATTGGGATATACCCAATAAGATCATGAAACTTGAATCTAGAATTGAAATCTATGGAATTGAGGAGAATTTAGCGCATGAGAGTGAAAGGGACTCTCATTTATATCCTCACATACCTGGGTAAATCTGATTTACACTGCCTCTTGAAAGCCCAAAGAAAATTAGAGAGAAATTGGGGAAATTCTTCAAGCTTGATCTCCAACGAAAAGCTCTAAGTTGCATGCATGGAGTGAAAATGCGTAGAATAGGTTTAACACACTTAAAAGCCTACTAGCTGAGATTAAAACGATGTAGTTTAGGACCTTAGAGCTTAGGAATTATGAAAATACCCTTAATGAAAAAATCTAGAATTTCTACACTTCCAGTGACATCGAGGCCTACAACGGTTCGTTCTTTGCTCCAATAGGTCATTACCTTACTCGTGGTTTCACTCCATTTTCTAGACTCAAGTTTGCTACCAAGACTGGATAGGATGAGTCATTACTAGCCCCAATGAATCGTCTTTTCTATCCATTGTCACCACTGCTCACTTCCTGGGAATCTTCCCAACGGAAACATACAATGACTCGTTGTCTCATACAATGGGTCGTACCATGACTTGTGCCAGCCACCTTGACAAGGACCACCCTCGAATCGACCTCCTTACCATGACACGTTATATCAACCAACGTGTCATCTGTAGACTTGTTACTCCCAAGTCTACTTCTGTAGACCCTCACCATGAGTGCCTCCAATGGGTCTTTAGACCTACCAATGACCCGTACCACGAGTCATTTTGAGAAAAAATCTCAGATTTTTCTGCTATTTTCATTTCAAATTTTGAGTCTAGTCTTAGGAAGTTACGGGGTATTACATTATTACTCAGTATAATTGTTATTAATTAGAGTCGGCCGATGATGCCTACCAGTACAGTGTTATGTACAGACCCTACCCCTGTATTCTTTTCTGAGTGCAGAGGTTCGATCCAGGAAATTCTTCATTCCCTCACTTGTAGATAAGCAGTTTTTGGAGATTGAGAAGGTGAGAAGATGAGGACATAGTTCACTCCCCTTTTGCAGATGTCTTTTCTTTTGGATATTTGAAAACTTTGTTTCATTTTGAGTTGTTAGTTTCCTTAGCTTTATAAAATGGACATCTGGTGCAATGAAAATAAGTTTCTGGGAATTTGTTTTACTAATTTTGGGTTTCACAGTAAATTGATTTGAAGTTTGGTTTATAGAGTATGACGGTTGCTTTATTCATAAATGTGTTATTCTGGGGTCATTTGGGTATTGTTATTGGTTTCACTGGTTCGCCCACTAGGGGGATAGAGTGGATGCCAATCATGAACATTTTGGGTTGTGACAAAGTTGGTATCAAAGCCCTAGGTTCGTTGATATCATTGCACTAAGACGGGTATGGTAGAGTCTTGCGAATCGGTGCGGAGATGTCCATAATTTAACTTTGAGAGGCTGCAGGACTTTATAAAAAATCCCTTCTTCTTTCCTTTTGTGTAATTACTTGATTCCAATTGGTATCTGGTGATCCAATTTGTTATCTAACAATTTTTCTTCCTTCCTTCTCAGATGGTTAGAACATGTACCAACGGAAATAGAGGCGCAACACCCGAGCCAGTAGTGCCAGTCACGGTTCGTGGTAGAGATCCTGCCCGGAGACCCGCTGCAGCTAGAAGAGGGGCCCGTGCTCCTGCTCCAATCAGGGAGAGGTCTGCATCTCCTGTGCCACCAACAATGCAGAAGTGAGTGGCTGTTGATATCGAGGTCCCAACGCAGGGAGAAGCTCCTGCCATGCCAACATCTTCGGAGGTCCTAACTTAGGTCCTCAACTTTCTAAGAGGCCTTGTGGGCACTGGGCAGTGCCAGCAACTCCAGCAGGGCAGCAGTTGGGGATACATCATGCGTGGCTCCACAGATTGATGACATATCTGAGGCTGTTATGTTTCCAAGGCCAGTAGCAGGACCGATGATGACAGGGAAGGAGCACGACTTGTTTAGGAGGTTCACCAAGATGAAGCCTCCTACCTTCTACGACATAGAGTTAGATGACACTTATGAGTTTATCATAGATTTTTACGAGAGGCTCTACAAGATGGGGGCGGTGGAGAAGTACGGTGTAGAGTTTGTTACCTTCCAGTTGATGGGTGATGCAAAGCTCTGGTGGAGGGCTTTCATGGAGTGTAAACTAGTAGGGTCACCACCGTTGACTTGTACCTAGTTCTACTCCACATTCTTGGATAAATATGTTCCCCGCACTCTGAGGGATAGGAGAAGGGATGAGTTCACCACCATTGAGCAAGGGAGCTCATCTGTTGCTGCATACGAGGTTCGATTTCACTCCTTGTCCAGGTATGCTCTACCCTTACAGCCTAATTGGGACGGCTCTCAGAAGAGTAATCACACTCATTTCTATGCTTTTCTTGGTAGACCAGAGGCAAAGGTTTCAAACACTGTTATCATAGGTATGATCTTCATGGCTGATAGAATTGCTATTATGTTGTTCGACCCGGGCTCTACATTTTCTTATATGTCTACTTATTTTTATTTGGGTTTGGATCTCGTGTATGATATGTCTAATACTCCTATCTGTGTGTCTATTCTTCTTGGGGATTCTGTGTTAGTGGATAGGGTTGTTCATGATTGCATTGTTGAAATTCATGGGATTTGACACTCTGACAGACTTAGTGATTTTAGACATGGTTGATTTTCATATAATTTTGGGAATGAGATGGTTGTCCCATTACCATTCCATCTTAGATTGCCATGTTAAGACTATTACTATATCGAGTCTAGGGTCGTCTAGGTTGGAGTTGAAAGGGAATTGTAGCCCTGCTCCTAAGAAACTAATTTTGTATATTCGTGCCCGTAAGTTGATAGAGTGGGGTTGTTCAACATATCTCGCGCATGTTGGGACACTAGTTCAGAGGGTCCTTCCATAGAGCTAGTCCCAGTTATTTGTGAGTTCCTAGAGGTGTTCCCTGCAAATTTGCCCGGCAGCAGACAAAGATCTCTGTATAGACTTGGAACTATGAACCTGACCCATTTCTATTCCTCTATACCGAATGACACCTACTGAGTTGAGAGAACTCAAGGAGTAGTTGCAGGAGTTTCTCAGAAAAGGCTGATGCGACGGGAAACCGGATCGAGTGTGTCGCCTTGGGGTGCCCTGGTTTTGTTTGTAAAGAAGAAGGATCGTCATATGCGGATGTGGATCAACTACAACTAGTTGAACAAGGTAACCATTCAAAATAAGTACCCTCTTCCTAGAATAGATGATCTGTTTGACCAGTTACAGGGAGCGACTGTATTTTCAAAGATTTATTTGAGGTCCATATATCACCAGTTGAAAATCCGGGCTGAAGACATTCCCAAAAAAGCCTTTCGAACTAGGTATGGGCATTAGGAGTTTCTAGTCATGTCATTCGGACTCACTAATTCCCCAACTACGTTCATGAGCCTGATGAACGGTATTTGCAAACCCTACCTGGATTCCTTTGTTATTGTGTTTATTGATGATATCTTGGTGTATTATAAGACCAAGCAGGAGCATAAGAATCATCTAAGTATTGTACTGGGATTACTGAAGGAGAAGTAGTTGTATGCTAAGTTTACCAAGTGCGAGTTTTGGTTGGAATCAGTGTCCTTTCTGGGGCATTTGGTTTCCAAGGAGGGTATTCGTGTTGATCCACAAAAGGTGAAGGCGGTCAGAAACTGGGCAATGCCAACTAATGTGACAGAAATATGGAGTTTTGTGGGGCTAGACAATTACTACCATCGGTTCGTGAAGGGATTTTCCTCCATTGCTTTGGAATTGAACAAGTTGACATAAAAGTATGTACCTTTCCAGTTGTTAGAGGAATGTTAAGCGAGCTTTTAGAAATTTAAGACTCTGCTAACCACAACATCTATTCTAGTGTTACCTGTGGAAGGTAAAGACTCTGTTGTTTATTGTGATACCTCACGGCCTGGGTTGGGTGCTGCGTTGATGCAAGAAGGATAGGTTATTGCGTATGCCTCGAGACAATTGAAGGTGCATGAAAAGAATCACCCCTCACACAATCTGGAGTTAGCAGCGGTGGTGTTTGCACTGAAAATTGGGAGGCAATATCTGTATAGAGCTCAATGTGAGGTGTTCACGGATCATCGCAACTTATAGTATGTATTCTCCTAGAAAGATCTCAATTTTAGGAAGAGGAGATGGATGGAGCTACTTAAGGATTACGATATCACCATGTTGTACCATCCATGAAAGGCCAATGTGGTAGAAGACACGTTGAGTAGGAAGACGGTGAGCATCGGCAGTTTAGCTTACTCGAAAGCCACTCAGCGGTCGATGGCCAGGGAAGTACAGACTTTGGAAAACAACTTGGTGAGGTTGTCGCTGACCGAAACCGGTGGAATACTAGCCAACCTGGAGGCTAAATCCTCACTACTAGAGGAAATCAAAACTAGGCAGTTTGAAGATGAAAAGCTGGGTAAGATCAGGGATAAAGTTGTGTTTAAAATCCAAGGAAGAAGTGCTAAATGATGAAGGGGTCTTGAGAATAAAGGGGCAGGTGTGTGTTCCCCAAGTGGGTGAGCTAATTAAAACACTCTTGGTAGAATCTCACAACTCGAGGTACTCCATTCACCCCGAAGTCACCAAGAGGTACCATGATCTAAAACAACACTATTGGTGGGGTAGGATGAAGAGCGACATTTTGGACTACATTGCTCAATGTTTGAATTATTAGCAGGTGAAGTACGAGCAGCAAAATCCTGGAGGAGTACTTCAATGAATGCCTATCCCCGAGTGGAAATGGGAAAGAATAGCTATGGACTTCGTGGTTGGTCTTCCTAAGACTTTGGGAAAATTCAACTCAATTTCGGTCATAGTGGACAGATTGACCAAGTCTACTCATTTCTTACTAGTCCAGGTGGCTTACAATGCTGAGAAACTAGCCAAGCTATACGTGAAGGAGGTCATTCAGTTACATGGGGTGCCTGTTGATGAGTTGGTAATTCACGAACTCATTAGGCTCTTAAGCATGAGCTTTAGTCTAGTTTTCAAGTCAATTAGATTTATTTATGCCCCTTTTTGCCTTTTTGTGTGCAGATATTTGATTTTTAGAAAAGTGCAAGAAAGGAAGTAACAAGAAGAGAATCAATTGAAAATTGGCACTTTACTGGAGAAGAACGGTGAAACGCCGGTCAAAAGCTGATGAACATTGCCTCTACAATGTATAGCAACCGGCGAACGCGAACTTCAACCGGCGACTCACCGGTCCATTCACTGAATAACACTTGAATTTGCTGGATCGAAAAGAAAAAGATCAGCGGTGCATGGGTGGAGACCAGCCAAACACCGAAGGAATCGCCTAAGGCCACTCAATATCACTAAAGGCGCAGTTAATTATAGTCGGGGGTTCGCGAAATGTAACTAGAAAATCATTGGTACTTCCGCAAGTGCTAGATCGCTGATTAGGGGTAAAAATGTCCAACATAGAAAATGAGAGAATTGATACCCTACTTTTGGATATATTATAGAGAGAAGTATTCTGTAGCCATCAGATCTTAACTTTTAGCTTTAAGAATATTCTCTTGGTAGAAGAAGAAGGTACGAATTCTATTCGTGGAAATTGTAAAGGATTATTTTCTTTTTCTTCTTCTTCTTCCTTCATAACAAGGTACTACCATTGTTGAAGACTTTTTGTTGAATTTGATTTTGCTACTCCTATTATTGAATTCAATGAGTTTATTGTTAAATGTGCCTTTGAATTTCTTAACTATGAGTAGTTAAATCATTAACTAGAGGTGTGTGGTGATGAATGCTTAATTAGAGTAGGTATTGCTAGAGTCATCCCAATATTGTTTAATTAGTGTAAATCTGTTAAATTCTCTCCAATATATAATTGAAGATCCATTGTTGTTGATGTGGGTCTAATTGTTCTTACTTGATTTTTGCTTGAAAAAGAAGAATTGAGTATTGGGAGATAATTTAATGGTGGACAAGGAAGTGAGATTGTGAAATTGGGATGGAAATACAAAAAATTACATTCTCACTCTTAATTAATAGCTAATAGCTAGAAATTAGTGCAACTATAATACAAAAATCTGATCGGGTTGATTTAATTATGTCTAGTGGTTTGAAAGAACGCTAGAAAGAGGTGTTTATGAGGTTGAAAAGAATCAGATGCCCACTTTCCTTAGGTTATTTACACAACTTGAACTCATGAGATGACCTAGCATGACCCTATCTAGTTAGCATACCATCTACACCACACCTCTAGTCTTTCATGTTATTGTCAACACACCTTGGTAATTTTGCTATGTTAGTTAGCCAAATTAGCAGTTATATTCTATTGTAAATCTCAATCTCCCCCAAAATATTTATTTCCATGTTATTTTAAAGTGGTGCGAGCTAAATTAAATTTCTCAAATGACACTCGTGCATATCGTTCACTAGTCCCTGTAGAATTTGACCCTGACATCTTTTGGAATATTTTTTTTAGATACAACAACCATTTATTCTCTTTGTACAGATAATATATTTTGGAAATTATCAAAAAATGGCACCGTTGTCGGGGACTAGCGCTTGATACTCTTATGTTGATTGTTAATTTTACTTAGTCTTGCATCGTAGGTGTTGATATCAAGTTTGTTGTTCTTATTAGGATAAATTCACGTGAGTCATAATTCACAATGTTATATGCCGGGAACCGAAGGATCAGACCCAGGAGTCAAACAGGGAAAATCTGAGAAAAATGTCGAAGCGGTGTAGGACGAGTCGTTAGACGACTCTTGAGGAGACCCCACGAGTCGCCAGGTGGCCATGGGAAGGTTGGAATGGATTTAGGAGTTGAGGTCCCCACGAGCATGGGAATGACTCGTGGTATGCTACCACGAGTCGTCAGGTCTATCGTGGGATGAGGTTGAGGATTAAGTAGGAGGTCTGACTAGTGCACCTAACGGATGGGACCCCACGAGTCATGGTCAGTCCTAATGACTCGTGAGATGGGTCATGAGCAAGCCTATGGAATTTTTATTTAGGATGAGGTAGTGTACTTGATGGACGACACGACGAGTCGTTGCCCATCCTGACGAGTCGTCAGGTCACCCTGGG
>JACEIK010018723.1:0-10366 GCA_018107945.1 Datura stramonium | reverse complement strand
ATATACACTCTCCAATAATAATAATGGCTAAAAAGCTCCCTGAAAAAAATTATTTATACTATGTCCTAGAAAGCCCAAAATAATTTAAATTCGGAGGTGTAAGGTGTCACACCCCAGAACCCAGAGGGGCATGACTAACACCCTGTGCCGCACCTAATTGAGCACACTCTGCCATAAACTAACTATAACAGGCCAGCACCAAAGAGGTTCAGCATCAAAACTATAACGAAATCAAAGAAAACAATAACAAAATATTTGAATTGATTTACAAACCAACCAAAAGATAACAATAGGTCGTCAAGGCCACAGAACAGGAACAACCTATACAATCAAGCCCACCTGGCCTACAAGAACAACACTACCACCGACGCCAGCCATCTACGAGCTTCTATGAATACAACAAAAGTCAAGTGTCCAGGACAGGGCCTCGAACTACCCATAATACAAGCATCTAGCAACTTTGGAAAACTTAGAGCTTTACCAACTCAGCTGGAACTCCACTCAACAACAAAAAAACTCGATCTACCTATCGATCAACACCTGCAGGCATGAAAGCAGCACCCCCAACTAGGGCGTCAGTATAAAAATGTACAGAGCATGTAAGGCGAAAGCAATAACAAGATTCAGATATTACATCAATAGGAAATCTAGAGGATATCAACAAAAAGGAATTCATAAATCAAGTAAAACAAACAGAACCTACCTGACACCCATAAGCCTGGAAAGTCCAACATAATAGGATAATTGATTAACAAACAATCAGTCGGCACCTAAAACTTACCTGCCACCTCCTGTACCACACAGGATCCCTCCAAACATCTTAACTGATTAACTCTAGGTCCACCAACAACCTCAATTATCATGAAATCACGTGTAGCATCCACAGCTTATAAGATAAAGATAATCCAAGGTAACAATACAATATATAAATCAAATCACAATTACAGCCTTGCCGAAAAACCTCATGGCCTTACAAGTGTCCACAAAACATAAGAACACACATCAGCAACAATATCAATCAAACACTTCCGACACAACTCTTGGATGCATGTAGTCGGTGGAACTCAATCCAATTGGGAGAACTATCGCGATCCCAAGGAGGCTCAGACATGCCGTACCAACTCACGAATCACATATTGCCTTGGTAATATGGAAGAACTATCAACTCCACAAATCCTATCAACCCTTGGGCTCAACCCCGAGACAGAACAACTCTCATGTGTCAGGTATCCACAAGCCACAAGGCAACAATCAAAGCATGTAATAAAGGAAAGTATATACACAACCAATATTCACACACAAACCACACATTTGAGAAAGGTACGACATCCCAACCCTTACTATGACCACCAAAGTTCTATCAACAAGGACAATATGGCCACCGACTCAAATTAAAAATAAAAGACGTCGCTACCATCGATCCTAGCCACTACTAAGTCATCAATCAACACATCTAATCACTATAACCACACAACCAGCCAATAATCTAAGTCCAAATACCATAATAATTGCGCAACAACTCTCACGTACAATGGCTGCCAAAAATCTATTGACCAGTCACAACTATGCCCTTCAATAGTTAATGGCGAACTAACAATTGACCCAACACATATCTATGCACATAATAACATATAACCATCACCTCAACAAGCTTAATAACAACATAATTTAAGCCTCCAAAAATAGCCAATAAGAACAAGTTTATCGGTAGCAATAGTTTACGAAAATCATGTTAAAACGGAGAAAAAAAAGCCTTAACATAACTTGGAATCCTACTAACACAAGACAAACGAACTTCCACTCCTTAAGTTTACCAATACACTTCCTAAGAGCAGCTAAACAACCAGCAACAAGCTGCTACAGAAACCAAAAAGAGAAACAACACGAAACTATGTTCACCGACTAGTCTTAAGAATTCGATGGTAAGAAAGATAAGGTGACAACCAACCATCACCAACAGAATCACAAAAACCTTATAACACTAAGAATCAACATGGAATAAAGTTTACCAAGAAAGATCAATTAAACAGCCACAAGAAGATCATAAACAACACTGCTACACGAGTTCTACGGCGGATTTTAGCCTCCCTATACCAAAACTCACCTACTTAAGCTTTCTAGCCTCCAAACCCTTAGAACACCATGGAAAGATCTTGCGAGAGCTTACCCTTAGTGAAATTTTCCAGAAATGTAATAAGTTAGCAACCCACCAACCTAAGGGGCTTATTATAGCCTTCCACCGCCTTGGCTCACTTTGACATGCTTGCTTGTGCAGTCCTGCAAAAACGTGCATATCTCTCTATTGCAAGGTCGTATGAATAATAGTTTAATGCATAGGAAACGATCTAGGAACGCAACATGGAACTCCTCCCAAGTGAAAAGGCCTGCTCCAGCGGCTCTACGATCTCTTTATTGTTGAAACTAGATATGTGCGAACCTTTTCAACTGATATAAGGCCAACTCAACACACTCAACCCCATTCACCCCCATGACTTTTGTGATCTTCACAATCTCGTCAATGAACTCATGCGGGTCCTCATCTACTTTTGACCCGAGAAACTCTAGCAGGTTCATTCTTAAGAAATCTCTGACTCGAGCTACAGCCGCATTTCTCCTTTGCGGGACATGCGCAACTGCCTTTTCATTGAACTACGCGGTCAAGGCCTGCGCTAGCATCTGAATAGCTGCCCGAAACTCAGAATGGCTAACTGGCTCCGGTGCATTGTTCTCCTGGATTGATGGGCTTGCTGGTGCCTGTCCCCATTTCCATCCTTGTTGTTGTTTCCATTACCATTCCTCCTACCATTTACTCTGTGGGGAGAAATAATTATGCCATCGTGAATAGCACTAGTTAGAAGGATAGGGAGACATTTCATCGCACGACATAGATCACGAAAGAAGGGAACATTTCCTAAACGTCTCGTAGCCTCTTCATCTAAAGTGTGGCGCACTTCACACCCATGAAAGAGACTCTACTTAACGTGGCTTTCGAACACCCTAGGACACTTCAAACCTATGGCTCTGATACCAAGGTTGTCACGACCCAAATATAGACCCAGATCGTAATATGGGATAAGGAGCCCCGAGAGACTCCAAGTAGACCCATGGAATGAACGTACATCTAACTCAATATCAATAAAGCAGAATACTCAGCATAACGACATAACGGAAGCATAAACATGACATAACATAGAAAGCGGAACGTACTACATATATAACGGTTGAATACTACACATAGTATGAAAGCCTCTAACATATCTGATGGGTTGATGGACAACACCCCCAACTAACACAGAAAGTCTAGAAAACTGAATATGAAAAGATAACTGATATCAAACTGGTCCTCGGAGAATGAGGACTTACCAAAGAGCTGGATGCTAATCTCTGAGACGAGCTAATGACAATTCTGGGTCTGAAGATCGGAGCTTGTATCATGAAATGATACAACATAGAGTATGAGGTCAGTACGTGGAATGTACCGAGTATGCATGGTAAGTAAAATGGACATTTAAAAATATGTAAAAGCTTATAAGAGATCATAAGAGTGGGACAACATGCTCATAACATAAATATCATAATATAATATAAGGCTCAAGGTTTTCAAATCATTTGTAGTCCATTCATTATCATAGTCATAAGAGAAACTTTATGAATCACCACATAATCCAAGATAAAATAAACATAATAATGCATAAAAACATACGGAACAATGGAAAACTCGTCGTAACCGACACCATCATGGTAGAGCCTTAATGAAGCCCCAACTAACTCGCTTAAGTGGGCAGAGCCATCCTTGGCTTACCAGGCAAGGGACGTGCATTATGTGATATCAAGAAAAGGGGATCCATTAAAATTGTAATGTATCAATATAAACCGACGGTGGCACGTAGTTATGAGACACCGGCGTAGTCCTTTGAACGCCGGGCTACTCGGTGCTAGACACTGCTCCCAAAAAGATGCATATTAAGCTCATACGTAAATAATAAACATCATTCATGAGATTCATGGATAAATAAACATTTAAAATCACTCATCCCCATTTACATACATGTTTATCCATGAATCAAGGGCACTTTAGTCGGCCAACATCATAAATCGATAAATCATGAAATTCATATCATAAATCGTAAATCATTCTTGAACATGTGGACATTTTCCAATACTTTAACATGCTTGAAAATATTCAAATAACTTCAAAAAAATGATTACAAACATGGGTAACTTGAAACCATGGTTTTCATCATCAGTAATTCATCATTCATGAATATTCATCATAAACCTTAACTTTCAGGAGCTTTTCAAAAATGGGCATTTTAATTTTAAAGGCTTGAAACATCATTTTAATGGAAAACAATGTAAAAACTTTCCCATAATTCATAATTCAATACTAATAACTCATTTAGATCATGCCCATGTAGATAATTTGATATTTCATGCATCGGGTTAAAATCTCATAAAATCAATACAGGAAATTCATGATTTAGAGAGAATTTGGGAATGGGTGTGAACAGATTCACCCATTCATAACCCTACATATCTGGGCAAGATTAGATTTTATCACTCCTTGAAAGACCAATGAAGGATTAAAGGAAAACTTGAAGAACTCTTACTTGATCCCCTCCTAAACCCCTTCAATATGCATGCATGGATATGAGTTATTCTAGGATAGGTTTTACCCTCATAAAACATTGCATTTCGAGCCTTAAAAGACGTGTTTAGGACCCTAGGACTTTGGAATGATGAAAACTCCCTTAATGAATTTCCTGAAAATTTTGCACTAGCCGTGATAACGAATGTCCTAATAGGTCATGCTTGGATACCACGACTTGTGGTATCCATCCGTTGTGTCCACTGCCCGACATTATTTTCTCAGGCTCAAACACACGACTCGAACAGATGAGTCATTGCTTCAGACAATGATCCGTTATGTTGTCCTTTGTTTCCCCCTTGACGACCTGCACCAAGCCTTCCCATGAGCCACACCATGATCCATTATTGCTCACGTCGGATCGTCCCATGACCTATTACTTCCTCTAAAGCTAAGGTCCAGTCTCCCCATGACCTCAAACAATGACTCATGGTATCAAACAATGGGTCGTTATGTGACCCGTTACTTCCAACTGCCACCCGGCCAGACCTCACCACCGAAACTTCCCACGGATCGTCCCAAATTCTACCAATTTCTATTTTTAGATCCCAGGTATAGTCTAAGGAACTTCGAGGGTATTACATTATTAATTTATTTTTACTTGCCTTGCATACTCAGTACATTCAATGTACTGACCGCATACTCTATGCTATATCATTTCATGATACAGGTCTAAGAGATCAGACTCAGCGACGCCATTAGTCCTGTTTCCATATCAATCCAGTTTAGCTAGGGTTGGTGAGTCCTCAACTTCTGTGGACATTCAGTTTAGTTTGTTTTTTTGTTATTTTAGTTACAGAATTTTGTCAAGCTAGTTGGGGATGCTATTTGTTATACCCCGGGAGCCAAAATATCAGACTCGGGAGTTGAAACAAAAAAAACTACAATTCTACACCAGATCACATAACGGGTCATTAGGTGACCCGTGATGAGGGACCACGAGTCGTGAAGTGACTCATGGTCAAGCAGGGAGGTGGACTAGTCTGGGGGACACCACGGGCGTGACCACGAGTAGTGGCCAGGCAACACGACCCGTGAGGTCACCCGTGTCCTGGACTGGATGCTTGGCAATGAGGATTGGGCAGTGAAGGCTACGAACTCATGGTCACTCACCACGATTCATAGTGTCCTCCATGGGGTCTCATAGTAGATTTTTGGCAGTGAACATCACGACTCAAGGCCACGAATCATGGCCCTTGGGGACGAGTCGTCCAGTCCCTCATGAGAACTGGAAGCCAGCAAAATTCTGCGATTTAAGTAGGGGCTTTTCCATAATTCCCAAGTCCTAGGGTCCTAAAATACGTTGTTTTAATGTTTGAATGGTGTATTTAAGAAGGAAAAGACTAGCCTAAGTCCTCATTCACACATGCAAAGGAATAGAAGGTGGTAGAGAGGTGATCTAGAGTGATTCAAGGCTTTCTTACCCAATTTTCCTCTTGGGCAATTAAGGGAGTGTAGGGTTTAGCTCCAACCAGGTATGTAGGGTTTTGAATGGGTGGTTTAGTCCATACCCATGCCTAATTTCTCTCTAACTATGAAATTCTACCATTCAATTCTTATGGGGTTTTAACCCAATGCATGAATCTTGTAGTAATTGATGTGAGTATGTTTCAAATATGTTTGAATTGATGGGTTTTGAATAATGGGCTGATTTTTACATTATTTTAGTCATTATATTGTGTACTACTGTCTCAAAGTTAAGGTGCCCAAATTATGAGAAATCCATGGGAGTTTATGATTATGATGATTTTACATGTATGATGTGAATTTTTTAATTAGAAGCATGTTTTCAATTACCATGTTTTGTGATCATGATTTCAACAAAAATGAGTATTTCAAGTATGTTTAAATATTGGGTAATGCCCACATATCAAGCATGATTTTACGATTTATGATTATGGCCAACTCACGAGCCCAATTTCATTGCTAGTTCACGATATCCAAGTATTTCTATGATTATCATGATTTAACTAGACCATGTATGTCATGTATGTTACCTTATAAGGAAGTTGCATATTTTGGGAGTAGTATTTAACACCGAGTAGGTTCGAAGCCCAGGTTACACACCGAATCTAAGAACTACGTGCCATCGTAGGTCATGTTTGGGACCTCCCTTGAGACTAACCCCTTTTTCCCTACTGGGCCCTTCATGAGTGATATCACGCCTTTAATGGTTCTACCCTTGTCAAGGTACGAACAGCCTCCTGACTAGGTTTACAGGTCAGGATCCATGTGTGCTCATATGGGGTATGTTGGTTATAAGAATATCCCACCGTTCCTCTTGATTTATGCATGCTTATGATTACGAATCTTGGCTCATGTCATATTTTATAATGTTTTCTCTCATGTCTATGTTAATGATAAGTTTACAAATATTTTGAAAACCTTGAGCCTTATGTTTCATCTATGATTTTAGTATTATGATTAGGTCGTCCTACTCTCATAAACTTTATGCATTTAAATGTTTGTTTTATTTACCTTGCATACTCGGTACATTCCACGTACTGATCCGCATACCTTCTATGTTGTATTGTTTCATGATACAGGATCCGTCTCTCAGGCTCATCCTCATTAGTAGTCCATTCAGAGTTCGCTATCAGCCCCTTTTTGGTGAGTTCTCATGTTCTGAGCGCCATATTATTCATACTTTGATGCCTCTTTCAATTTTCAGTATTATCGGGTTAGTTGGGGTGTTGTCCCATCAACTCGTCTATTATGATTACAGGCTTTCAAACTATTTGTAGTATTCAGCTGTGATGTATGGATTTTGTGTAACTTTTCTATCTTATGCTATGATTTTGTTTCCTCCATAACTATATGTTAAATCTTCCGCTTTCCTTGAATGAATTATATGTATGCTCATGCCATGGGTCGACTTGGAGTCTTTCGGGGTTCCTTATCCTGTGTTTACGATATGGGTCTACTCTTGGATCGTGACAAACTTGGTATCAGATCCTTAGGTTTGAAGTGTCCTAGAGTGTCTAAAAGCCGCGTTAAGTACATTCTTTTTCATGGGTGTGAACCGCGACACACTTATGAAGAAGAGGCTACTAGACGTTTAGGAGATGTTCCCTTCGTTCATGATCTATGTCGTACAATGAAAAGTATTTCTATCCTTCTAATTAGTGCTATTTGTGTTTGCAGAATCATACCTCCACGCAGAGTAACGTTTGAATAAATGGGAATGGAAATGACCAAGAGGGTGTCAATGGTGACGTGTATCAGCAAGCCCCACCTGTTCACGAGGAGCATGCCCTAGAGCCAGCTGCCCACGATGAGTTTGGGGAAGCGATTTTTTTATGCTGGCATAGGCCATGGCTTCCCGGGTTCATAATCGGATAGTGGCGTATTACCCTCAGAATGGGAATGCGGAGGCACCTAGAGTGAGGGATTTCTTGAGGATGAACTCTCATGAGTTCATGGGGTCGAAGGTGGAAGAGGATCAACACGAGTTCATTGAGGGGATCTTGAAGGTCACCCAGGTAATAGGGGTGGAAATGGTGAGAGTGTTGACTTGGCCTCCTATCAGCTAAAGGGGTTTGCTCATATTTGGTACAAGCAATGGAAAGACAGCAGGGTAGTAGGAGTGGGCCCTATCAGTTGGGATGAGTTTAACATGGCCTTTATCGTCAGTTTTTCCCTTAGGAGATGAGAGAGTTGAAGGCAACCGAGTTCGTGAACTTTAAGCAGGGAAAGATTATAGTGTTGGAGTATTTACTTGAGTTCACTCGCTTGTCAAAATACGCCCCAGAGTTAGTGGTTGACCAGAGGATGCGAGTGAGTAGGTTTGTGCACAGGGTGGCAGAGTATCTAGACAAGGATTGCAGGACATCTATGCTTCACCAGGACATGGACTACCCATGGATAGTCATATGCCCAGCAGATGGAGGCAGCTCATATGATGGAGAGAGAGGCCAAGAGAGCTAGGAGTGACAGCTATAGTTTCTCTCTGTCGAGGCCAAGTGGTGGGCATCACCAGCAGTCTCAGCACAAGTCTGTTGCACCAGCACCATCATAAGCTAGTACACCATCAAGGCCTCGAGATGATCAGAGGGGTAGGCCTCAGGTTCGAGGAGTCATGGTAGCATGAGGATAGAGAGTAATTTCCTAGCCTGTGCAAGTTGTGGCAAGAATCACCCAAGGAGGTGTTTAGTGGGCTCAGATGTTTGTTTCGGGTGTGGCTAACTTGGACATAGACTCAAGGATTGTCCTGCAGCCAGGTTAGGGGGTGCTGGAGCCCGTACCCTAGCAGTTAGATCCGCAGCTCCAGTGGCACACCCTTCTTAGCAGGGTGCTTTGACTGGTTCAGCTGGCGGCTAGCCCAGAACAGGTTTTATCCACTTGCCTCTCGATAGGAGCAGGAGACTTCTCCCGATGTGGTTATGGGTATGTTGTGAGTTTTCAATCTTGATGATTATTCCTTGTTAGACCCAGTAGCTACCTTGTCCTTTGTGACACCTTATATTGCTAATATCTTGGGATTTAGTCCTAAAATTCTGTCGGAACCGTTCTCAGGTTCTACTCCAATTGGTGAGTCAGTTGTAGCTAGGCGGGTGTATAGAGGATGCCCTATTTACAGTATTGCATAAGGTCACCTCCGCAGACTTTGTAGAGTTAGCTATGACTGATTTTGATATTATTCTGGGCATGGATTGGTTGTTTGCATGCTATGCTTCTGTTAATTGTAGAGCTCGTGCGGTGGAGTTCCGCTTTCCGAGTGAGCCAGCCTTTTAATGGAAGGACTGTTCAGTCGTACCTGTAGGTCGCTTTATCTCCTATCTCAAGGCCAGGAAAATGATTTTTAAGGGTTGTATTTTCCACCTAATTAGGGTTAAGGATGCTATGTCCAAGACCCCGACTATGCAGTCAGTCCCCATGGTGTGTGAGTATCCTGAAGTATTTCCAGACGATCTACTGGGTGTTCCTACCGAGAGGGAGATTGATTTTGGGATCAATCTCCTACCCGACACTCAACCCATATCTATTCCTCCCTACAGGATGGCTCCAGTCGAGCTAAAGGAATTGAAGGAGCAGTCGAAAGACTTGTTAGATAAGGGCTTCATCAGACCTAGCAAGTCTCCATGGGGTGAACCAGTTCTATTCTTCTGGAAGAAGGATTGTTCTCTTCGGATGTGTATTGACTATGACAGTTGAATAAGGTCACCATCAAGAAAAAATATCCTTTACCTAGGATTGATGACTTATTTGATCAGCTTCAGGGTTCCAAGCGTTTCTCCAAGATAGACATTAGGTCCAGGTATCACCAGCTCAGGGTTTGAGAGAGTGACATCCCAAAAATCGCTTTAAGGACTCGGTATGGTCATTACGAATTTTTTGTTATGTCCTTTGGACTAACCAATGCCCCTGCAACTTTTATGGATCTAATGAACAGGGTGTTCAAGGGATATTTGGACATGTTCATGATCGTGTTCATTGATGACATCATGATATACTCTTGGAGAGAGGAGGAGTGATGAGCCCGCAAGTGTACGGGTTGTACAAGTAATATAGTGGCCCTTTTTAAGAACCGGAATGTAGAACCCACAGGTACTGGACTACGGGGTAAAACCTTCTCGAGTGTTAATTTACTATAACTCTAATAATGAAGACAACAATGTACAGAAAAGTTTTTATATTTTGGAAACTAGTTTTATACTAAAGTAAAATATTTATACAATTGAGTCTGAACTATGAATGTGAGCATGCTGAGGCTAAAAC
>JACEIK010018721.1:0-10373 GCA_018107945.1 Datura stramonium | reverse complement strand
TTGCTATTTCTCGAAAGTCCAGAAGGGAGAAATATTCACTTTAAGGCTAGGAGCATATTGACACTAATTTGGAGCAATTCCACTTACCTTAGCCCGGTAGAACGACGATTTGTCGATCGAATTTCGCGAAACTAAATCCATAGGAATGCTCCCTGTTGCTAAATACCTCGGTATCTGAGGTTAATTTGAGTTTGGACCGCGTTTGACGGCGTAATCGAAAGAAAATTATCAATACTTTACGTCTTCCCCCTGTTCTCTCTCGCGGTTTCTGGAAATTATAATGTATTAATCAAATAAACCGAAGTTGGAGGCTTTATATACTTGAGCCTAGACAGGGCCAACATGTCCGCAGACCAACGCGGAGGCTCCCTCTCCATGACACGTTGCCATCACAAAGGGCTCTGCCACGGCTCCTTCCGCGGCTTGATTCGATGATTTCTGGGTCGGATCTTTTCGAGCCTTTTTCTAGCATGTATGGCTTCCAAATACTCTTAACCAACACGAATAGGCCATCTATGTGTTGGGAATTTTACGGGTGTAACGCTCCAACCACCTTATTTGACATAGATTTAGATCCTTGGTAAACACATATTGTAGGCTTTTGTGGTTCGTAAACACATCTACATGAACCTTGTACAAATAGTGTCTCCAAATCTTCCAGAAATACTACGGTAGCCAATTCAAGATCATGAGTCGGTTAATTCTTTTCATGAACCTTCGAAGCATTCACAGAAGTATATGCTATAACTTACCATCTTTGCATCAATACACAACCAAGGCGATCCTCGAGGCGTCTCAATACACCTGAGCCCATCGGTACCCTCGGGTAGGGTTAACAGGTCTTCGAGGTGAGTCGAGTCTTGAACCCAGGAAGCTCCTCTCACAACCTCAGACCATTGGAACTTCAATTTTTACGGGCCAATTTGGTCAACGGTGCTGCAATAGATGAAAACCCCTCAACAAATCTCCGATAATAACCAACTAAACGCCAAACTCTTGATATCCGAAGGATTCACCGTCCCCAGGCCAATTCTTCGAAAACACATCTTTTGAGAGCCTACGAACACCATCACTTGACACCACATGGCCCAAAAAATGCCACCGAGTTCAACCAAAACTCACATTTGCGGATTTATACAGCGGCGATTCTTAAGAGTCGCAGCACCACCCTCAAATTAGTGACATGCTCCTCTTCGCTCCAAGAGTATATCAGGATGTCATATTTGAACACAATCACAAATATGTATAGATATGGCTTGAACACGCTGTTCATCAAATCCATAAAATATGGAGGAGCATTCGTTAGTCTAAAAGATATAACTACAAACTCGTAATGACCATACCGAGTCCTTTGCGAGGCTATCTTAGGGATGTCACTCTCCCGAATCTAAGCTTGACGATACTAGGATATGAGATCTATCTTTAAAAGAACTTAGCACCCTGAAGTTGATCCAAACAAATCTGTCAATCCTAGGAAGAGGATACCTATTCTTGATGGTAACTTTGTTCAATTACAAATAATCAATGCACATCCGAAGGGAACCATCTTTCTTGCGAACTGAAAAGCCAGGATTGCACCCGGGGAATTTACGAGGTACGATGAAATCCTTGTCTAAAAGATATTTCAAATGCTCCTTTGCTCCTTTAGCTTAGTGGAGCCATTCTATGCGGAGGAATAGATATGAGCGCATATCGGGAAGAAGTTTAATACCAAAATCAATCTCCTTCCGGGAGGAATTCACAGTAGATCATGCAGGAACACTTCGGATACTCACATACTATTAGGCCCAGTGGATAGTAGGGATCTCGGACATTGCATCCTTAACCCTAACTAGATGGTACACACTTAACCTTTAGAGATCATCTTTTGCCTTAAGGCGAAGGTAAACGACCTACGAACGCAATTGAACTACCGCTTCCAATCCCATAGTAAAACTGCTGGAAATCGAACTACATTACACGGGTTAAAATTAGGCGGAATAACATGCAAATAACCAATCCATGTCGTGGATAAAATTAAAATCGGTCATGGCTAACTCTACTAAATACGCTAAGGTGACTTTACGAAGGGCGCGACGGGGTATTTTCTATACACCGTCCTAGCTATCTTGCTACCAGCTGGAGTAGAGACTAGAAGGGTTTCGATAAGATTTCGGGGCCCGACTACGAAAATACTAGCAACGTGAAATTCGTGCACAAAAGATAAAAGTAACCCTTGGATTTAACAATGCAATACATCAATATGGAATACTAGTAACATACCGGTGACTACATTAGGTGAGCAGTCACCCACTCTGAAGGCATGCTAGGCATAAAATCTGTTTTTGGTACTATACGCCACACCTTGCACTAGTAGACGCCCCTGTTTGAGTTGGGCGTCTTCCAGTGGGGCTGCTGAACTAGAAAGGCCAGGCCTTGGCCCTTGTCGTAACCTGTCACAGGTGTGGGCAATTCTAAGCATATGTTAGGAGCTTCCCTTTTGAAACAAGCATCTGGAACGCTAAGCATAGGCCTACGTGTCTCAGGCCACATACGGCGCACTTAGGAGGGCTAGTCTCTACGGTCCGCTACTCTAGCCTCTCGAGCACGATGTTCATCCCTATAATCACTCTGGACACGGATGGCACACTCATGGCGAAAGGCGGCAGGGCTAAAGATCTCTAATTGGGCTGGCGACGGCAGGCGCCCACTAGGTCTGCCAGGAGAATGCGAAACTGTCGGTCTGGCCCTCTTGGCCTCTCTTTCCTGCTCACTCATCTGCCTCCATATGCTGGGCGTATAGGACTGTGCAGCGCAAAGTCAGTATCTGAAGAATCATTGTGGTCCAGCAATCCATGACCAAGTAATCCTTTATCCCATGCACAAACACCTTACTCGGGCTCTACGATCCGCCACCATCTCAAGTTCATACTTAGATAGACGAGTGAACTCAAGGCATACTCTTGAATTGTCATCTTCCCTTGCTTTAGGTTCTGACTGTTTGCTTTGATCTCCCTCACTCACAAGGGAAGAACCGATCAAAAGGCGTAGAAAATCATCCTAACGAGATAAGTGCATCCAGCCTTACACTATCCTTCCATTACTTAAAACTTAAATGTACTGTCCCTTTAAGCGGTACGAGGCTAAATCGGCGCCTCCTCCCTAGTCACCCCATAATTTTTGGTGATCTTTACAACCTCCTCAATGAACTCATGCGGATCCTTTTCCACCTTTGAATCCAAAAAACTCTGGAGGTTGATCCTGGAAACTCTCTAACTCTTGTTCTTTGGCATTCCGTTACGAGGGACATGTGCTATCACTGTTGATTGACTTGGCAAGTCAAGGCTGAGCTAACATACGAGTTCTTTGCCCTAGCTCGGGCGTGGGCAACTTCGGCTCGGGTATTTGCTCTTTGGGGGGCTGGTGGGGCTTGCTTTGGTGCACCCATCCCCATTGCCATTCTCATGGCCATTCCTCTTTCCACTCCTTCCATTAACTTTCTGCGGGAAGGCATGATTTTGCAAATGCGTATAGCACGAGTTAGAAGGATAAAGGAGGGCACTTCACCGCATGACATATATCATGAAAGGAACATTTCCTAAATGCTTGCTTAACTTCTCTTCATCATAAGTGTGGCGTGCTTCATACATATGAAAAGACTCTACTTAATGCGGCTTTTGGACACCCTTAGGACACTTTAAAACTTTCCTACGATACCAAGTGTGTCATGATCCGAACATAGGTACGGATCGATACACGGGAAAAAGAACCCGAGAGGCTCAAGTCGACCCATGGAATGAACATCAACATCTAAATCATTCAGACGAAAATGCAGAATCATCATGAAATAACATAGCGGAAGTCTAAACAACTCATAACATATGAATACATACATAAGTCTAAAGTTGAATACAAACTATGTCCAAAATGCCTCTAATACTAATGAGTTGATGGGACAAGACCCCAACTAATGCACTATAGTATGAAAATTGAAAAGACAGCGATAAGAAGGGCCTCTCTAGATGAGGACTCACAGTGGGAGTGAAGTGTTGACTCGAAAGTATGACTAGTGGTGGGGTAGATGCGGATATCGGCTTTGTATCATAAATGATACAACATAGAGTATGCGGTCGGTACATGGGTGTACCGGTATGCGGGAGTGAAATTAAAGCTTGCTAAGTAAGTAAAATTATTAGATGTAGAATATAAAACATAATCGAGATAAGATTAAGTGGGGCTTGCATGCTATTTTTTCGAAATCATGATCTAAACATAATGAATATCATAGTGAATCGAATGACCTAAAGATGAAAATTGAATAATCATAAGTAAGATTGAACATTGGGTCAAACCTGTTGAAAACATAATATCATAGTGATAAACATGCATAACTAAAATCATGAGGAACAATGGGAGACTCGTAATATGTCGACATTACCACGATAAAGCTTATGTGGTCTCGACTATCCACACTCAAGTGGGCGAGCCGTTCAAAGCTTTGCCGGGGCTAGGGCGCTACCATGATATCGATATCAAGCTCAAGGCCCCTTAGGGGCGGGAAGCTCAAAGGAGGTCCCAAATAATGCGATCCCATACCTATGTTCGCTTGTAGTTCTAAGGCATACTGGCCCGACCCTTAGCTACTCGGTCTTTGGACATTACTCCAAAAACATGCATATGCTCTCCATCATTTTTCAACGGCGACTCATAACATGCATATATAAATCCCGAGATCATAACATGAGGAGCCTTGACTCAAACCATACCACAAGGCGAAAATAGTGGGAGTCTACCTTTGTAAAACCATGTAGTAAGCTAATTCATGAAATCATAAAACATACTTGATCATATGGGCTTGCCCAATACTTAACATACTTGAAATCAACTTGATTCTCTTTGAAAACATGAACATAGACATGGGTATTTTGAAATCATGTTTGTCTTCACAAACATCTCATCATCTTTGCCCAAGTAGGTTTGGATGACTACACCCTTAAGTGCGCGTGGTCGAACAAGTAGTAAAATGGCTCAAGTAAGCCAAGTATCGATCCCACGGGGAATTTGGACCAGAGTAACAATCTAATCAAGTGTCAATAAACTTTAACTCTAAAAATACGGTTTCTTGAGTGTAAAGAAAATTTTGAGATTTTGTTTCCTAATTTATGCTAAATCTAAACGAATGTACAATTTGAAGTGCGAACTATAGTTATGAGAATGCTGAGGCTAAACGAACTTGTAGAGAAGTAATTTATCGATACAATTTGATTAATCTTTCCTTCGGTTGCTAGTCGAGAATTGTGCCTATGGATTAAAACTCTCGTATTTAACCCAACTTAGAAAGCACTAGAACCCTTCCACCTACATTTCTACGATAAAAAGAAATTCATGTTCTAGCCGTACGAAACAGTTGATAATTGACTAATACGAATTTTAGGTATATTTCTATCTGAAGGTAAATCAATTCTCAATTTTCCCAAACTAAGAAAAGATCATAGCTTAATTCACAACTTAGTTTCTTTCTCTCTCGAGTGAAACCCGGGTTTTAGATATACATTAACATTGGCCACGTTAATGCGGTAAGAACAAGATTTGTAGAAAAACCATGGAAGGAAAGATGAAAAACCAAAATGATCAATAGTACATTTCACTACAAATGTTCTTAACCTCGGCAAGAAGTGAATTTAGCCACTCATTTGTGGATTAAACATCATCAAATAGTGTAAATCCCATCTAAACAATTGAAATAAAGGAGAAAGAGATAGAAGAATCCCCAAGTTTTCGTCCCTCAACTTCACAACCCACATTCTTGCTCAACCAAGTCGAGAATAGTTAAATGAACCTAAGTGTTCTTTTATACTGGTGGGAATTTTTCCCGAATAGCAAACAACGTGTCACGGAGTGCATCGCGAGCAACGCCTCCCGTGACACGCCACAACGTCGGACCCTTGCGAATGCAGGTCTTTCAGTGCCAGCCCAATGTGCCACACGGCCAGTTGCCGGGGCCGGCACGCGATCACGGCTCCAACATGCACCTTCACTAGAGATTCCATGTTCAGGGTGTTGTGTCCAACGTGCCACGGAGCAACGGACCTTCACTTGGAACTTTGGCTGGCCACAATCATCCCAGGGACAGGACTAAATCCCGCTGATGGGCGTGACTCGGCTCCATCGCGGAGCCCCTTTAATTCTGCTTTCCTTGGCCTTTTCACCTTTCCTTCGAGTCCATTCAGATTTTTCCCAACATGCATCTTAGCTTCCTAAGGTATATTTTTTTCTTTTGCCAAACAACACTAATCATGTTGGTTAGTATAAATTCACATTTAGCATAAATTACACGATAATGCACAAATAACGATGGATAACAAGATGAAATGAAGCATTTGAGTATCACTTGGGCATATAATTCTGCCCAAGATCACTTACCCCACACTTAAAGCCTTGTTCGTCCTCGGAACAATAAACTCACATCTCATGCAATTGACTCCCGCATGGCGGCTTTGGTTTGACAATTCCAAGCTACGGTTTCCAGATTATTTACTATAGCAAATCACCAAGAAAACATGCATAGTATCATCAATACAATGACATTCAACACGTAGACCTCCCCAGACTCAGATCGACTCGATATCGGCAAACTCATTGCAAATCAAGCTGATCAAGATATCGACAAGAAATTCAATCTCTCGTCAAGCATGTGCCCTCGCACACGAGGGAATTTCCCCTTTTCAATCACATGAACTCAAAAACATTACATGAAAGGGCATATGAAAACGATTTCGCTCTCTCTCCCAAAGAATTCACATGCATCATGTCATGAACCTTAGGCTTGCCTCTAGTGTATTATCACAATATAAGGACGCGTGATGTAAGATCACATTAGGACTTAACGGGTTGTAATGTAAGCTACGGACTGAAAATCTGTGGGCTAACCAATAATAACAGCTAGCATCCTTAAGCGTTTTTCAATACATCCCATCACATTATGGGCATTATTTCTTCCTTCATCCTCCCATTCTTGAAGTCTTTCTTTATTTTTGTCCCCATTTCTTTAAGCACACTCTACTAACAACAAAGATTAGTTATACATCTTTATTTTATTTAATTTACGGCAAGTGCCTTTGACCTTTTCTTTTCTTTCACCATTCGACTTTCTTTTCTTTTTCACAATTCTCACTCCTTGACAACGTGGAAAAAATTATTTTTCTCTTGAGCGCTTAAGAGTTTTGTATCAAATTCACGGATAATGAAAAGAAGGGGTTAAACTCGGTTTATACCTTTTCGACGAAAGAAAAAAATAGGCTAGAAACAAATGGGCTAACTAGGATTAACATTCAAGGTGGGTATATGATAATGAAAAAAACTTTCGGTTAATCAAACGCCTACATCCTTTCCTACCTACACCTCACTTCATTTCGTTTCCACTACACACACCCAGGCAAGTTCTAGACAATTCACAATAGCATGGAATAATCAAAACCTTTCCACACACTCATTGCATGCTCAACTCAAGAAATATTCCACGAGACTCTTCAATGCGGCTAATTACAAGAATTCCAAACATTAAGCCTCGATCACCTTAGAATCGAACTCTATGGCTAGGTATCTCGACATATTTACAAAGAGTTGCATGCTTTCATACGAATGCCTTTGCATTCTAAATATCATGTACAACACGCAACAAAAATTTCGCACCTTAAAGTAGAGACCGTTTTGGATACAAACAAAACAAAAAGATAAAAATAAAGAAAAAAACTACTCTATCGACTACATTTCCCTTAAGACGGTGCGTCATCCATCCATCATAGAGGCAGTCTATTTGCGACCGGTTCAATGGGTCTATTCTCGATAAAAGCAGCAAACAACGCCAGAAACCCAATCATAAAATAATTCAACGAATTTTTTTAAAAATATCGATAATTTTGATAAGCCAAAAATGACACAAATATTTACGGTCGGCTAACAACATTCAATAGCACACAACGGCTTCACATTAATTACAATGCAAACATAAACACAAAAATCCACGGGTCACAATTTTTTAGGGCACAACAACGAGAACATGAATATCAGCAACAGAGACAACAACCGGCACCTAACTACTCCCCTTTACGCTTAAGCCCAGAACACTTTGTCCCGGTGTTCATAAAATATCCGACATAGCACAAAGTGGGTGGTGAAACTCCACGATCATCAGAAGTATTCAACTTCTTCGTCGGGTGTCGTTGCCTCGTCTCCCATGTGAATCGCCCCGTCATCCTCATCCCGACTCAACATCGAGTCCTCGCGCGCGTGTCTCTCGTCGGTGGGGACGTCGTCATCTGAGCTCGCAAGGCGCCCCGCCCGACATAAGCCTAGCGTTTTCACCGAAGGTAGTCCTAGATCGGTACGCCACGGCTCATCTCACATTCTTGAGCCTCCTTCCCATCAGCAATTGGAGCATACGTATCTCGAACATGCGGGCCATGTGCGATCATCAGGGCATGTCGCTCGGCTAGTGTGAGCGCGCGTGAGTGGTGTCGGGTGCCTTGGTCTTGAGTGACGTCCACGACACACCCTATCCATCTGCGGGATGTAGTCCGAGGGGACTTCTTCCTCAATATCCAGGCCCCGCCCAGACGTGGTCGGCCAGCCACCAAACCAGTTTTGTGCCCTTGATGCAAATGGGCTCTGTTCATGGCGGATATGATCACCGCCCCAGCATTGATCTCCGACCATTTCATCGGGGCATACACCAAGCATACGATCCCGGGTGACATCATCATGTGCACCCCAGGAATCGGCGAACACGTTTATCTTAAGCCCAGTCCTAGCTTCTGTTCATCTGCAGAGTAGGGCAATGCACGATGGTAGCCCCTCTCCTTATGCTGCTCCAACATCTTTGTAGAACGGGATCCACACGAGTGCGTCGATATCCATATGGTGGAGTGATGTTGGTACCCGGAGTACATGGGCGTACGTCAGAGCCCCCCAAACTGGCATTAAGGTGGTGGGGCTCAAAAGTGTCAATTTGCCCCACTTATCTTGACGGTGTGAGCGTAGATCGGGTTTCAATTGGCGTAGAACTCCCGAATCAAATGGAGATTGCACTCCTTGGGCTCTTCAAAAATGAAGTTCGGCCCGGCAGTGTCAATTCGGTGCAGCTCACGGGAATTCACGTACTTAGCGGCTCCCGCTGAAATGTGCTCCTTGGGGATGTATTTGTTTTCCTTATGCTTTGTGTACCACTTCTTCCCTTCGTCGATCACCATAGTTCAAGTATTGACAGTTGGGCATGAACATTGGTCTTCTTGGGGCTTCTTGCTCGGTCGATCCTTTTCCTCAGGCACCGTGTAGATGCGCCACCTTTGTCTTGCCTGCTTTGCCATTGTTCTGTCACACGAATAGTAGACATTCCCAATGTTAGTCAAATCAAAATTAGCATTGACTAAGGTTGGGTTAAGCTAGGCCACCCCACACTTAGTCTTTAGCCACAATTACAACATAACGGCAAGACAATCCTCTTTTCAAATTTACAAAAAAAAAAAACAACATGCCTCGTACATTCGGACCATCCAGACGGTATAAATTCTATGTACTACTCCAGGACTTCGTACAACTAATCCTTAATATTACCATGATACCATTTCATCGCAGCACTTAGCGAAAATTTCTCTCAACAAACCTATGCAATTCCCCCCATTTCTATGCAATTTCAACAATTTCGTTATCCCGAAAATCCATCGTGTCTTTAGCATATTCACATTAAGTACACACAACTCACCTCACCCAACATGCACAACCCAACAAGAATTTCACATTTCAACTCAATTTAACCAACATGCACAACCCAACAAGAATTTCACATTTCAACTCAATTTAACTTCTTCATATTCAAATTCTAACCCTAGCTACAATTTCACAAAAATTCGATCAAGCATGCATTTATCGAGTTCATACAATCACAACGATACTACGAACATCAACAAACAATAACTTAAATGAATTCAAGCTCAATTTATACTTTTGTCAAGGTTTTACTCACCTCACATGCTCAAAATCGAAAAACTAAGCAAGAATTGAGGTTGAGTTAGAGAACATACCTTAAATTCGATGATATCGAAGAAAAGTTGAAGAAATTTAGCTCCTAGGTCCGTGTCACGTTGAGGAAAGAGGGATTTTAGGGTGTTTTCCGCGGAGGGGAGAAGGAATGGGGAAAAATGAGGGAAATTGGGGGTTAAAAAGTGAGATTTTCGCGCGGGTCACCCGGTATGACCCGACACGAAATAGCCTTCAACGTGTCACGGAGGGTAACGCTGAGCACCCCCTCCGTGACACGGAGCCATCGCGTGGGTGTTCTGGAATTTTGAAAATTCCAGAATTCCACCTCAACGTGTCATGGAGGGTAACGCGGAGGC
>JACEIK010018720.1:0-10373 GCA_018107945.1 Datura stramonium | reverse complement strand
AAAAGAAAATTGAAGGAGAAAACCTTGAATCACCCTTTGATCACCTCTCTATCACTCTTCTATTCTTTTGCATGCATGAATGAAGACTTTAGGATAGTTTCCCCCCCTTAAACCCACCTTTCATAGCCTAAAACAGCATAGTTTAGGACCCTACAGCATAGGAATTACGAAAAGACCCTTACTTAAATCGCAGGGTTTTACTGACAGCCAGTCCTCACGAGGGACTAGATGACTCGTCCCCAGATGCCACGACTCGTGGCCTCAAACCATCAAGTACACTGCCAAAATCCATTAGGGACCCCACGAATCATGGTGGCTGACCACGACTCGTGGTCTCCACCCGTGATCCTCACTACTCAACACTTCCTTGCCAACTCTCCAGTCCAGGCCACTGGTGACCTCACGAGTCGTGTGGCCTGACCACGACTCGTGGTCATGCCCATGGTGACCCCTCTAGACCACACTCCTCTTTCCTTGACCATAATTCACTCCACGGCTCATGGTCCCTCCTTACGGGTCACCTAATGATTCGTCTTGTGATCTGGTGCCGTATTTCAGTGTTTCTCTGTTTCAACTCCCGGGTCTGATCTTTGGGCTTTCGGGGTATAACAATATCTCCCCCTCGGGAACATTCATCCTCGAATGTTGGAAAACACACAGAAAAGCAAAGATATGCAATTATCATAATAAAAAGTTGATCATTTAAATCGAAAACTGACAGAATGACTACCTCCGATTCAAAATACACAGTTGAACTGAATTCACGAATCATACATACATCCACATACATAAAAGAAACTTGCGTGCATGAATTGAATATGAAACTAAATATAGCTTTAGGTCAAAACTGATACCTCAAGCTGTCACTGAGCCGATAGAGAATAAATGTGGGTATCTAGCCATCATATGCTTCGGCCTCCCACGTAGCTCCTTAAACATGTTGATTCCTCCATAACACTTTAACTGAAGCTACTTCCTTGTTCCTTAGCCTTCGAACCTATCGATCCAATGTTTCCAATGGAACCTCCTCATAGTTAAGGCTGTCCTTCACCCTAACACTATCCACCGAGACAATTAGAGCTGGATCACCCAAACACTTCTTCAAAAGTACTGCGTGAAACACAGGATGCACGAAAGATAACTCAGAGGGCAACTCCAACTCATATGCCACCTTACCAACCCGTCTAACAATCTGGTAGGGACCAACATAATGAGGGATAAGTTTCCCTTTCTTTCTAAACTGCATCACTCCCTTCATGGAAGATGCCTTCAAAAACACCCAGTCATTAACTTCAAATTATAATTCTCTTCTTCTCACGTCCTCATAGGACTTTTGATGACTCTAGGCAGTTTTTAACCTGTCTCTTATCAATTGAACCTTCTCCATTGCCTCATGAACCGAGTCCGGTCCTATTATTACCACCTCACCAACCTCAAATCATCCGATGGGCGACCTACATCTCCGCCTGTAGAGAGCCTCGAATGGTGCCATCTGAATACTAGAGTGATAGTTGTTATTGTAGGCAAACTCGATCAGGGGAAGATGATCATCCCAACCACCTCTGAAGTTAATCACGCATGCCCTCAACATGTCCTCGAGGGTATAAATTTTCCGCTCCGCTTGACCATCCGTTTGCGCGTGAAATGTTGTGTTGAGTTTCACCTGAGTACCAAGCCCTTTTTGGAACAACCTCCAAAACTAAGAGGTAAATTGAGTACCTCGATCTGAAATGATAGATAAGGGCACCCCATGTAATCGGACCAACTCCCGGACATACAGTTTGGCATAATTCTCCGCCGAATCCGTGGTTTTAACCAGTAGAAAATGTGCAGCCTTGGTCAACTTGTCTGACAACCCAAATAGAATCATAGTGTCATCGAGTACGAGGCAGCCCTATTATGAAATCCATGTTAATCTCTTCCCACTTCCAAGTGGGAATGCTAATATCCTAAAGTACTCCTCCCGATCTTTGATGCTCAACCTTTACTTGCTGATAGTTCGGGCACTTGGCTACGAATTCTGCAATATCCTTATTCATGCCATTCCACTAATAAATCTCCTGTAAATCACGATACATCTTAGTGGTACCCGAATGGATAGAATACCTGGATTCATAAGCCTCGTGCAACATCCGACTCCTCAAATCATCGACATCCGGAACACATAGGCAACCCTGGTACCGAAGCACACCATCTCCCCTTTGGGAGAAGACCTCCACCTTCTGACTTTGAACGGCTTCTTTTAGCTTTACCAAAATCGGGTCCTCATCTTTTCTAGCTTTCACATCAGTCGCCAAGGATGATTCTGATTCGTTCTTCACAACAACACCGCCATTGGTCGAGTCGACCAACCTAACTCCCAACCTTGCAAGTCGATGGACGTCCTTCACCAGCTCCTTTTTCCCCTTATCCACATGGGACACACTCTTCGTAGAGAGCCTACTAAGTGCGTTTTCCACCATATTAGCCTTTCCCGGATGGTAAAGGACACTCATATCATAGTCCTTAAGTAGCTCCAACCACCTCATTTGCCGAAGACGGAGGTCTTTCTGCGTGAACACATATTGTAAGCTCTTGTGGTCTGTAAATACATCCACGTGGACCCTATACAAATAGTTTCGCCATATCTTCAATGCGAACACCACCGAGGCCAATTCAAGATCATGGGTCTGGTAATTCTTATCATGGACTTTCAACTGTCTAGAGGCATATGCTATCACTTTCCCATGATGCATCAACACACACCCAAGTTCGATCCTTGAAGCATCACAATACACTACAAACTCATCGATACCCTCGGGTAGGGTCAACACTGGTGCTGAAGTAAGTCGAGTCTTCAACTCTTAGAAGCTCTCCTTACAAGCCTTCGACCATTGGAACTTCACCTTCTTCTGAGTCAACTTGATCAAAGGTGATGCAATAGATGAGAAACCCTCAACAAACCTCCGATAGTAGCCATCTAAACCTAAGAAACTCTGAATATCTTAAGGATTCACCAGTTTGGGCCAATTCTTCACTGCCTCGATTTTTTGAAAATCTACCTTTACGCCCTCACTCGATACCACATCGCCCAAAAATGCTATAGAGTCCAACCAAAACTCGCACTTGTTGAACTTGGCATACAATTTGTGATCCTTGAGAGTCTGAAGCACTACTCTAAATTGAGCGGCATGCTCCTCCTCGCTCTGAGAGTATATAAGGATGTCATCAATGAACACGATCACGAACAAGTCTAGTTATTGCTTGAACACCCTATTCATCAAGTCCATGAAAGCTGCAAGAGCATTCATTAGTCCAAAATACATAACTACAAACTCATAATGGCCATATCGCATCCTGAAGGCTGTCTTCGGGATATCACTCTCCCAAACTCTGAGCTGATGATACCCGGACCGGAGATCTACCTTTAAGAAACACTTGGCACACTAAAGCTAGTCAAACAAATCACCGATCCTGGGTAAAGGATACTTGTTCTTGATGGTGACTTTGTTCAATTGCCAATAGTCAATACACATGCGAAGAGAACCACTCTTCTCTCGGACAAAGAGAACTGGTGCACCCCATGGGGACTTGCTCGGTCTAATGAAACCCTTATCTAACAAGTCCTTCAACTTCTCTTCCAACTCCTTTAGCTCGGCTGGAGCCATTCTTTAGGGGGAAATAGATATAGGATGCATGTCAGGAAGAAGGTCAATACCAAAATCAATATCCCGCTCGAGAGGAACACCTGGTAAATCATCGGGAAAGACCTCTGGATATTCACGTACCATTGGGACTGACTGGATGTCGGGGTCTCAGACTCAACAGCCTTAACCCTAACTAAATGATACATGCAACCCTTAGAAATCATCTTCCTAGCCTTAAGGTAGGAAATGAAACGACCTATAGGCACAGCTGAACTACCCTTCCTTTATAAGACTGGTTCACCTGGAAATCTGAACTCTACTGCCCGGGTTCTACAATTAACTAAAGCATAACATGCAAATAGCCAATCCATGCTGAGAATACCATCAAAATTGATCATTGCTAACTCTACCAAATCTGATAAGGTGACCTTATGAAGGACTGAAACTGGGAAACCTCTATACACCCGTCTAGCTATAACTGAGTCACCAACTAGAGTAGAAACTGAGAAGGGTTCTGACAAGACTTCAGGACTAACTCCAAAGCTACTGTCCACATAGGGTGTCACAAAAGAAAAGATAGCCCCCGATCTAGCAAAGCATCAACATCAATATGGAAAACTCGCAATATACCAATGACCACATCCTGGGAGACCTCCTGCTCTTGACGGGATTCTAAAGCATAGAATCTGTTCTAGCATTGATCGCCAGTTGTACTAGTAGATGCCCCCTGATGTGTCGTGCATGTGGGAAGGGTTGCTGAACTAGAAGCTAGGCCTCGACCCCCAACCTAATCCTGCCTCGCTGCTGGACAATCTCTAAGCATGTGTCTGGGCTGCCCACACTCGAAACAAGCACCTGAACCTGCCAAGCACTGGCTTGTGTGCCCCCGACCATATCTGCGACAAGCTGGGATGCTAGAATCTGCGGGTCTGCTTCTCTGACCCCTCGAGCCTGATGCTCTCCCTCTCTGATCCTGTCTAGGACGGGATGGAACACTCAATGTTGATGATGCTGGAGCTGATGATCTCTGGTGGGTCTGCTGTCGGTGCCCACCACCTGACCTCTTCTGAGAGAATTTGTGGTCCTCGGTCCTGGCCCACTTGGCCTCCCTCTCTCTCGAATGCGTCGCCTCCATATACTGGGTGTACAACACTATCCGTGGGAAATCCATATCCTGATGGAGCATAGCGGTCCTACATTCCTTTTCCAAATAGCCTGCTACTCCATAGACGAATCTACTCACCCGCATCCTTTAATCAGCTACCAACTCTAGGACATATTTCTATAGGCAAGTGAACTCAAGGGCATACTCTTGTACAGTCATTCTCCCTTGCTTCAAATTAACGAACTCAGCTGTCTTTAACTCCCTCATCTCATGAGAGAAGAACCGGTCTAGAAATGCAACATGGAACTCTTCCCAAGTGATTGGACCTGCTCCTGTGACCCTGCTATCCTTCCATTGGCGAAACCAGATATACGTGACCCTTTTTAACTGATAAGAGCCCAACTCTGCGCACTTAACCCCATTCACCCCCATGACTTGGTTGATCTTGACAATCTCGTCTACGAACTCATGTGGTTCCTCATCCACCTTGGACCCAAGGAACTTCGGCGGATTCATCCTCAAAAAGTCTCTGACTAGAGCCGCCACTGCGTTGCCATTTTGCGGAACATGCGCAACGGCCTGCTGATTGACCTGAGCGGTCAAGGCCTGCGTAAGCATCTGAATAGTGGCCCGAAACTCAGCATGGGCAGTTGACTCCGGTGCTTGGGGCTCCTGAACTGGTGGGGCTTACTGATGCCCGTGACGATTGCCATCCTCGTGGCCTTCACCATCTCCATTCCTCCTTCCGTTCATCCTTCGAGCAGCCATGATTCTGCAATCGTGCGTAGCACGAATTAGGAGGATAGAAAAGACTTTTCATCACACTACATAGATCATGAAAGAAGGGAACATTTCCTAAATGTCTTATAGCCTCTTCATCATAAGTGTGTCGCGCTTCACACCCATAAAATGGACTCTACTTAACGCGACTTTCAGACACCCTAGTACACTTCAAACCTATTGCTCTGATACCAAGTTTGTCATGACCCAAACGGAGGCTCGGATTGTAACACAGGACAAGGAGCCCCGAATGACCCAAAGTCGACCCATGGCGTAAGCATACATCAACCTCAATCAATAACTGAATAACCTACAATACAATCATAGCATAAGTCTAACTTGAATATAATATCCGAATATAAGATCCGAAGCTGAATGCATACATATGTCTGAATAGCCACTAAACATGATGAGTTGATGGTACAAGATCCCCAACTAACTCAACAAGTTGAAACTGAAATACATAAAGAAAACCGAATAGTCTAGTCCTTGGAAGATGAGGACTCATCAAAAAAGCAACGGTAACTCTGGCAAGCTTACTAAGAGCATGGCTGAACTTGAGAGTCGGGTCTTGTATCATGAAACGATAAAGCATAGAAAGTATGCAGTCAATACGTGGAATGTACCGAGTATGTAAGGTAAGTAAAACCTCTAAAGTAAATAAAATCATTTAAAAGCAATGTATTAATTAAATATAAACATTAGTAAAGTGAGAGTAAGGCTTGCATGCATTCTTGCTGAAATCATGATCTCTTCAAAACATGACATAACATAACTTCCTAACATCACAACTGAATCGATTGACTTAAAGCTGAATTTTGACATTTATAAGTAAAATTTGAACATTGAGTCAAACCTGCTTTAGAACATGCATTTACATATTCATAAGTAATGAATATGCATATCTGAAATCATGAGGAACAATGGGAAACTCGTCTTTAACTGACATACCACGATAGAGCTTACGTGGTCCCAACTATCACACTCAAGTGGGTAGAGCCGTCCAAAGTCTTGACAAGGCTAAGGATGATATCATGATATTGATATCAAGCTAAAGGCCCATTGAGCAAGGGAAGCTCACAAGGGAGGTCCCAAATCGTATAATATATTATAAACTTATGTTGGCGCGTAGTTCTGAGGCATAGGGTGGTCGACCCATAGCCTACTCGGTGCTAGACAATACTCCCAAAAACATATATATGCTCTACATCATATTATAACGAAGCTCAACATCGTCAATTGATGAAGCTCAATAATCAATACATCTCAAATAAGAAATCATGCATGTGAGAAGCTATAATTCAAATATACCACAACCTGATAAGTTAATTGGGAGGCTTCGCTCCAAAATCATGTGGTAAGTCTTTAACTCAAAACATACCACAAGCTGAATTTAAAATTTAGAGATTTCGCTCCAAAGCACTGTGGTAAGCTTAATTCGAGAAAATCATCATTTATACTCAACATGTCGGCCTTGCCCAAAGCTTTATAAAACTAGACAAATGCTAAATTCTTATCAAAAATATCAATCATAACATGGGTAGCTTTAAAGCATGCTTTTCTGCCTAATATCTCATCATCATCACTTATTCATTACAAATCTCACTTTTTGTGAACATCTCATCAACGGGATTTTGACTTACAAAACTAGAAACATGAATTTGAGTTGAAAACATTATAAAAATTGCCCATGCTTCATAATTTGATAATAGAATTATAATAAATTCATACTCATGTGTAGAAATAGATAATTCATGTGTTTGGGTGAAAATCCCCATAAATACATCATAGAGTTACATACTTTGTAGAGAAGGATTGGGCATGGGAATGGAAGAAACCACCCACTCATGACCCTACATACCTGTTGGAGGCTGAATCTTACTCTCCATTGAATGCCCAAAAGAAAATTGAAGGAGAAAACCTTGAATCACCTTTGGATCACCTCTATATAACTCTTCTATTCTTTTGCATGCATGAATGAAGACTTTAGTATAGTTTCCCCCTCCTAAACCCACCTTTCATAGCCTAAAATGACGTAGTTTAGGACCCTAGAGCATCGGAATTATGAAAAGACCCTTACTTAAATTGCAAGGTTTTGTTGACTGCTAGTCCCCACGAGGGACTGGACGACTCGTCCCCAGATGCCACGACTCGTGGCCTCAAACTGTCAAGTACACTACCAAAATCCATCAAGTAACCCCATGAGGGACCACGTGAATTATGGTGGTTGACCACGACTCGTGGTCTCCACCCGTGATCCTCACTGCTAAACACTTCCTTGCGAACTCTACAGTCCAGGCCACGGGTGACCCCACAAGTCGTGTGGCCTGACCACGACTCGTGGTCATGCCAGTGGTGACCCCTCTAGACCACACTCCTCTTTCCTTGACCATGAGTCACCCCACGACTCGTGGTCCCTCCACATGGGTAACCTAACGACCCATCTTGTGATCTGGTGTCGAATTTAATTTTTTCTCCATTTTAACTTCTAGGTATGATCTTTGGGCTTCCAGGGTATAACAAGTACTCTATCTAGTTCCATGTCAGTTTCATGTCTAGCAGTCCCTGTCATGTCTTAGCACGCATGTATGATTCAGATATCTAGTTCAGCTCAGAGTCAAATACTCCACTATCATTCAGTTCTTAGTATTTAGTTCTCGAGATTGCAGCCCTTTCCCAAGCCTTTCAGCTCAGTCACCTCATCAGTCTTCAGCTTCAGATGTTCTATTTTTGAGATTTAAGTTCCCTTCCCTAGTTTCTCAAAATGTTAAGTATACATTCGAGGATGAATGTTCCCAAGGAGGAGATATTGTAACACCCCAAAAGTTCCTAACATCAGAATCTAGACTTAAAGAAAGAAATTAGTTGGAAAGTGAAACTTTTGTCATAGAACAAGTCCTGACACGGCCCGTTATGAGACTAGATGAGTTGTGGATTCCCTCGTCACGAGAAGCAGTTTAGTTATTGAGTCAATTCTTCAGTGGACCACGAGAGAAGTGACGACTCGTGAGGACAAGTAACGAATCGTTATGTCGATCATTAGAATTTTCGGAAAGTATACCACCTAAGGTAGATGTAACAATGAGAGGATAGGACAAGTCATTATGTCAGGTAACAACTCGCCGTGGCCAGTTGTGGGGTGCGAGAGCAGGATGTTGGTTCAGTGCTAACGAAAGGAGTCGCGAGTTGTCAAGTCACCTAACGACTCGTGTAGTTAGTCGTCGTCCATCCAAGGAGTTTTTAAGAAATTTTCTAGAAGCGATCACAAGTGGGACTTAACGAGTTTTCCAGTGCCCAACGACCCATGAAGTCCCTCGTAAGGACTGACAGTAAGGTTTTCCTTGAGAATTTCCAAGGGTGTTTTCATAAAATCCTATGCTTCTAACTCCTAAACTATGGCATTTTGGGTATCATTTGGGACAATTTTAAGGGGAATATCTAGCTAATACCTCTTTCCATCCATAAAGCACTCCCAAAACCCTTCTTCCTCTTCTTCTCTCAAGCTCTAGAACGCCTAGTTTTTTCTTCAAGGACTTCAAGATCCAATTTCTGGTGGGGGATTTCTTCAAGCTAGGTATGTGTTCAACAAGGATCTCCTTTCATCCTTGTGTCCCAATTGTATGTTAAAACCCTAATTCTATGAAAACTAGAAAAGTATGTCTTAGGGATTATATCGATGAATGATCTCCCACATGTTCCTATGAGTTTATGCATGTTGATGAAATTGCTCCCAAACTCACGATTTACGTATATGATAGGATAGTATCATGATCTTCTAGAATTTTACCATGAATTAGCACTATTTTCGAGATATGGCCTTATTAATTATTTACATGCTTCTACCATGAATTTGATATATATGGCTAAGGAATGATTTGAACATATGAGTTTTCATAAATCTAGAACACGCGATTTTTGTATATATGTTAAAGCATGACTAGAACTTACGGGTTTTCATGAATATAAAATGCATGAATCATACTATGTTTTGGGCCTATGGTGTTATGAATTTCGATGACAAGCATGATCATGATCCTTCAGACTTTTGGGCCTCTTGAGAATAGAAAGTAGCCCTAATCAAACTCTAATGTATTTAGTATGTTATGATTAGTTGATCCCTCAGGTCTCTGATTAGCTGAAGTAACCTAGATTAGACAAATGATATCAGTTCTGTGTTGTCCTTAGCCTAGTCAGGAATTCTTAATAGCAGAGAATGTTTCCCTTAGTCCTATCAGGCATTCCCAATAGCAAAGAATGTTTCTCTTAGTCCAGTCAAGGATTCTTAATAGCACAGAATGTTTCTCTTAGCCCAGTCAGGGATTCTTAATAGCAGAGAGCATCTTGTGGGTTCTTTGTCCGTGTTACAGCTAGGGTGTAAATTCAGGTCATGACAACCGCTATACTCATTAATGACATAGATATCTCCCTACTGATAATATATGCCCAGCAGATAGAGGCATAGAAAATGAAGGAGAAGGATAGAGAGGCCAAGAGGGACAAAATAGGGAGTTATGGGCATTTCCAATAGAGATCGAGTGGTGGACATCGCCCTCAGTCCCACTAGAGGTCGTCAGTCCCATCCCTCTCATCAGCCAGCGTTCCATCCAAACCTCAAGGATATCAGAGAGGAAGGGCGTCAGGCTCTAGGGGTTAGAGGAGCATGATAGGGGAGGAGCACACTTTTCCAGCTTGGAGAAAGTGTGGTAAGAGGCACCTCGAAGAGTGTTTGTTGGAGCTGATAGTTGCTTCAGGTGTGGGAAGCCAGAACACATGCTCAGAAATTGGCCTTCAGCTAGACAGGATGATGGTAGAGGTTGTGCCCCAGCCACCTGTTACACCCCGTAAATTCAAGACATGTATTT
>JACEIK010018712.1:0-10385 GCA_018107945.1 Datura stramonium | reverse complement strand
TTAATCGACAAATATAATGAGCTCTTGAATTTTTAATTAAAAAATGAGATAAAAATTATTTGGGGATCAAAAGTTATATAAATAATAGCGAGTACCGCCCATTTTGGCCAGGGTCAGACGTAGTGCGACGCTCGCGCGTCGCGTGGCCTAGTGTGCCAGCCTGCATGCACGTCGCTCAGCCTGCTCGTGTACATGTCACGTAGCCCAGTGCTTGCCTAAATGCATCGCCCCTCTTCTCTGTGCACCAGTGCACATGTGGCTCCATATCGGCATGCTGTCGCTCAACCCTCCTGGCCGACCTTTCTACGACAATCTTATTTTCTTATTATCTCACTTTTGGGAAATCAAAAATTAGCCCATAAAACATATTTTTTGTTACACGCCGTAAGTTTCTATCATCTAACGGACGCGTGTGCATGTATGTTGAGAGTTTCGGAGTACGACACATGTGAAGAAGGGCTCGGGGGACGAACATACGAGCATGGTATCGAGCATGCAGGAGGACAGGGCCAAAGGCTAGGCGCATTGGGCACCGCACTACGCCAACTGACCTGGCGCCATGGCCAGCTGTTATACCCCAAAAGCCCAAAGATCAGACCTAGGACTTGAAATGGAGAAAAACATAAAATCGGGCACCAGGCATTAGGCATAAAGACGGGTCGTGAGGTGACCCGTGAGAGCAGCCCATGAGTCGTGATGTGACTCGTGGGGAGGCCTAGGTGAGTTTGAAAATTTGAAAAATGGGATCTCACGGACATGACCACGAGTTGTGGTCAGGCCCCATGACTCATTAGGTCAGTTTTCGGGTGAGGGAGTAAGAAAAGAGAAGGAAGAGAGTCAGTGTACTTGACGGGAGGACCCCACAAGTATTGGTCAATCACTATAATTTATAGGGAGGGTCGTGAGCAGCAGGATGAAGCAAGGTAAGAATTAGAGGTAGTGCAGATTACGGATGATGACCATGGGTCATGGTCACCAGGTAACAAGTCGTTATGTCTTCCTTTATGAGCCTAGAAGAATTGAGAAGCAGTTAACCTCATGGATTACTCCACGAGTCGTAGCCCTTGGTGACGAGTCGTTTGGTCCCTCGTTGGGGCCATCTGACAGTTATTTTTGTGAATTTAGTAAGGTCTTTTCCGTAATTTCTAAGATCCTAAGGCCTAAACTATATCGTTTTGAGTTATGGATAATGACTTTTAAATGAGTTAAGTTCATTTTATGTCATTTCATATTAATGCATATAAGAGTGATAGTCTAGAGAGGTGATCAAGGCAATTCTTCAAAGTATTTCTTAAATTCCTTCTTGGGCATTAAAGGAAGTGTTAGAATCAGCCATAACCAGGTATGTAAGGTTATGAATGGGAATTTTCATTCACACCGATGCTCAATCTCTCTTAATTCATGAAGTTTTGTTTAAAAATCTCATGGGGTTTTATTTTAAATCTTGTGGAATTCTAATGATATATCCATGGGTTAATACTTCTCATGTTTGAAACCATATTTTATGAATCAAGATCATATTTTACAACTAATTCAACTATAAATTTATTGAATTCAATTTCTATTAAATTATGCCTAATTATGCATATTCTATGATGAATCGAGTTATGATCTTTACTTCAATTGTTGATATTCTTATCCATCATGATTTATGAGTTATAATATGGATTTATTCAAATTCCTATTATGAAATTATGATTTAAAAAGTCTATACATTATTTTCAAACATGCATGAACCTCATGATTTACTAACTATGTTTTTGGCCAACTCACGAGCCTTACCCTCATGGCTAGTTCACGTATTTACAAGCATTCTTATGATCATCATGATTTAACGTGTCCATGAATCTCATTCATATTATACTATGAGCACTATATATGTTTTGAGAGTAGTATTTAACACCGAGTGGTTCGGGTCCTAGGTTTCTCCCCGAATCTCAGAACTACGTGCCACCGTAGGACATGATGGGAACTCTCTTGTGACTATCCCNCCATGTGTGCTCATATGGGGTATGTCAGTTATAAGAATCTCTCATTGTTCCGCATTTTTTATGCATTGATATGTTTATGATATTTGGATCAAGTGATTATTTAATAAAGTTTCTCTCATGACTATGATTATGAATGGTTTACGAACGAATTGAAAACCTTGAGCCTTATGTTATCTTATGATTGTTATATTATGAGCATATTGTCCCAGCCTTATGATCATTATGAGCTTTTATGTATTTTAAAATATCTGTTTTACTTACCTTGTATACTCGGTACATTTCACGTACTGACCGCATACTCTATGCTATATCGTTTTATGGTACATGCTTCAATATTCAGATTTAGCACTGACAGTAGTCCATCTCAGAGTTTAGCGTCCAGCTTCATGGTAAGTCCTTATTCTCTGAGGACCATATGTTTAAGATATTGATGTTCCTTTTAGTTTAAAGTTTTTTTTCTAGGTTAGTTGGGGATGTTGTCCCATCAACCTATCTGATATGATAGAGGCTTTCAAACTATATGTAGTAGTCAGTTGTTGTGTATTTAGTACGTTCCGCTTATGATGCTATGTTATGTTTATGCTTCCGCTTATTACCCGTTTTAGTAGGTGGTCACTTTCTGACCAGCTCTGGCTGCACCTCATTTCTCTTCTGTTTTGGTGGTGCATCAACCAATTTCCTGCCACTCCTTAGACTGATGGCATTGACCTGTCGGGGGTTTGTATCTGTATCACTGGGTAACCCTCCTTGAGGTCTGGTGTGATGAGAAGCTGCTAATCTGACCATGTTTTTGAAAAATTAACTTCATTTATTTATTCAGACCACTTCTTCTTGTTATATGATAGTATCTATGGGTACTTTCAAAGTTGGAAGAAAGAAGGAATCACTCAATTTCTTGGCTGTTATAATATATGAGAAGAAGTTTTATTTAATTAATAAAATCTCCTCTCTATTTTTGTTTGTCCACCACTTCGTATATTATACGCAAAGGGGGTGGGTGTAGGGTAAAAGGTTTATGATACATCTAGAAAAGGAAAAATAGAAATCAAGACTAGGAATTTTTAAAAAACAGGATCAAGAATCATTACTCTTTCGTTTCGACACAAGAAAAAGGATTTTTCTACATCCCTTTCTTGTGTCAAAGACTAGGAAGACAAATAATACCTCCTAGAATTTTTTCTCCCCCGAATTTATCCCCCGCTTCCTTATGTCTAGTGACCCATCTGCTTCTCTAGATTGTGGGTGGCCAATTGCTGATTTTTCAAATATGATGCCATCCTCGCCTGATTCTTTGCCAATTAGGTCTGCGTAGCCATAATTTTCTGCAATATCTCCTCAATGTTGCTTCTGCTCGACTGGCCACCATTCTTCCTATTCTGCTAATGATACTGCTGCTCCTGAGGTTGCTGGTAACTCTGACTTTGATTTCCAACCTAAGAAAAATTTGGGTGGTCTGCCAATTCTTGTTATAGTTGTTCCCAAAATTCTAATTGTTTCTCTAAATATTCCCAACAAACTTGACCAATTCAGGATTAGCCCCGCAAGATTCTGCATTGTACCCATTATTTCCATAGATTTCACACTAACTGGGAGCCTACTGAACTGCATTCACCTGTCCATGTTGTTGGTTCATACTCAGTTTGTTGAACTGAGTCATCATCTGTTGTTGAAATGATTTTAGCTGTGCCGCCAAGGTATTGACACCATCCACCTTTATCAGCCCTACTGCTCTCTTACCTTCCCCTCTCGATGATTCGTTGTGCCACTCTAGATTTCCCTAAGCAATCCTATTCAACAAAGTGTACAACTCATCATGTGTCTTCTCCAATTCTTGCCCACCCGATGCAGAGTCTAGTAAGATTTTTGTATGTGGGTCTAGACTCTCCACAAAGGTATGAGATAGCACCTCATTGGACTGCTGGTGATGGGGGCAGTCTCTCAATAGTGACTTGAATCTTTCCCAAGCCAAATACAAGTTCTCCTAAGGTATCTGCTTGAAGTTTAATTTTTCACTCCTGAGCTTGGCAGTCTTTCCTGAAGGGAAGAATCTGATGAGGAACTTCTTTGCTAAGTCATCCCAAGAAGTAATGGAATTAGTTAGCTCATCCTTCAACCACCTCTTTGCCTCTCCCAACAATTAAAATGGGAAGAGTGTGAGTCGGACATAATTAGTTAACACTCCGGTGGGGACGAAAGTGTCATTGATCTCCAAGAAGTTTTGTAAGTGCTGCTGTGGGTCCTCATGAGTCATCCCAGTGAACTGGCCACTCGAATGTAATAGCTGCACCATGTTCTATTTAAGCTCAAAGTTCCTTCTGGGCTCCGGTTTGAGGATACTGGAGGTCACATTCGTCACTAGTGGGATTGCCACTTCGCGAACTGGTTGGGCTGCCATTTAATCAGGTAACAACTCCTCTTGCTCAACAATTGGATGTTTTTGCAACTTCTCTTGTAATATTTTCAACTTTTTCTCTAGAGCTTCCCTCCTGAGAAAATGCAGTTGGCGTTCAGGTTCCAACAATGGGTCCACCAGCTCTCTATTCCTTGCCAGCTCTGCAAGGACAGCCTGTTATCTTCAATGTAGCAGACTAATACCAAGTTTTTCAACACTTAAGGAAATTAAAAATTGCACAAAAATAGAAAAATTCACTAAACTTCGCCAGTCCCCGGCAACGACGCCAAAAACTTATTTGCGCTCCAGTGCACTTGCAAGCGTACACGATCATACAAGTAATACAGTGGCCCTTTTTAAGTGTGGATGTCGAACCCACAGGGACTGGACCAATTCAGTGAATTATCAAGTTCAAGTGTTAAAATTACCCTATACAAGTGTTGATTATAAAAACTTGGGAAATTCTAATTAGGTCTAGGGGTGACCAAGAAAGGAAAATTAGGGATAATTTCTATCCTAACCGCAAATTCTATCGTAAAGGTAAGAACTTTCTCCCTACAGTCTCATGTTCTAGCCTAGGGTTACTCTTTTGAGCTTTTAGCTAAGATTAACACATTTATTTTCATGGAGATCAAGCATAAAAACAACAATAATAAAGAATGTAAGACAAAACAACAACTAAAACTCAAACCAATGAAGAATTCATGCATTTACAATCATATTGTGTAGCCTCAACCCTAGGGGAAGGGTCTTAGCTACTAATGTTCGTACAAATACTCAAAAACATAATTATAGTAGTGTACTTAAAAGAATAATTAAAAGAGAATGAGAAACAATGAACCCTAGGTAGAGTCTTCACTTCTTCCTTCTCTCCTTTACGGTTTCCCAGAGATATTTCGTGATAAGTGATTTTTGGAGCTAAGGTTTTAATTTATACTAAGTGAAAATTTGCACTTTTTGGCCGGCCATGGACTGACTCCGTGTCACAGAGCTGGTCGCGCCAATTTGCCTCTGTGACATGGAGCAAATGCGCAGCAACACTGGTTTGTATCTTCTCGACAAGCCTTATGCGAGGCACCCGCGTGTCGCCTGGCATGGCACGCTGCTAGTCACGCCATGTGCCTGTTGTGGCACGTCGCCTATCGCGCAGGGCATGTATTGGAAACCTCCTCGCAGATGAAACCTGGGTGTGGCACGGCGCTGGGCATGGCACACACATAGTGTGGCACGCTGCCTAGCACGACCAACCTTCCCTTTGACATGCCATGTTGCCTTCAAGTGCTATTCTTGCCATGCTTCTCCCTTGTTCCTTGAACATCATTTTTAGCCTCATCCTTGGCATAATACACCAACAAAATAAAGGCTACTCAAATTGGTTAATTTATGCACATAAATATTAAAAATCACATGAGCATACACTTAATTAAATTGACAAACATGACATAATTAAGATATAAAATAGCACTTTAGCACGTAACTGTGCCCAAGATCATTATGCCAATATTGAGTGCTAGATAAAGACTGTCCGATTCCATTTTCTAGGAGAGATAGTGCGGGAATGGAATGGTAATGCAGCTACGCCAAAAAGTAGGTTCATATCCTATCTCCAGGCAAGGAAGCTTATTGCGAAGAGCTGTACATATCGTATTGTCAAGGCTCGGGATGTGTGGACAGAATCCTCAAATCTTTAGTCTATTCTAGTGGTTAGTGAGTTTCCAGATGAGCTTTCTGATATTTCCCTAGAACAGAAAATTGACTTCTCCATTGATATGCTACCAGATGCACAACCCGTATCTATTCCTCCGTACAGAATGACTCCTGCCGAGTTGAAGGAATTGAATGATCAATTGAAAGACTTGTTAGATAAAGGCTTCATTAGGCCCAGTGTCTCACCATGTGGTGTGCCAGTCTTATTCTTGAAAAATAAAGATGGCTCACTATGAATGTGTATAGATTATCGGTAGCAGAATAAAGTTACTATTAAGAACAGATATCGCCTTCCGAGAATAGATGATTTTTTTTATCAGTTGCAAGGGGCAAAATACTTCTTAAAGATTGACTTCAGTTCAGGGTATCACTAGGTACTAGTTCAAGAGGAGGACACTCCAAACACAACCTTTAGAACTAGATATGGTCATTTTGAGTTCCTAGTTATGTCTTTCGGGTTGACAAATGCCCCAATGGTGTTTATGGACCTGAGGAACAACATACTCAGGCCATTTCTAGTTTTTTTCATGATAGTAATTATTGATGATATTCTGGTATATTTAGGTTCAAAATTGGAGCATAGGGATTATTTGCAAATAGTACTCCAGGTCCTCAGAGATCGCAAGCTATATGCAAAGTTCTCTAAATACGAGTTCTGGTTGAATTCTTTGGATTTCTTGGGCCACATTGTGTCAGATGTAGGCATCCAGGTAGACTCACAAAAAATAGAGGTCGTAAATACTTAGCCTAGACCCACAACTCCAATCGAAGTTCGCATCTTTCTAGGGTTAGCCGGATACTACAAAAGGTTTGTGGAAAGATTCTCTTCCCTATCAGCACCATTGATGAAGCTAACTCAAAAGGCAGCTAAGTTCAAGTGGATAGTAACTTGTGAGTAGAGTTTCCAGGAATTAAAAGATAGGTTAATGACTACACAAGTATTAGGCTTACTAGAGGGCTGAAAGGGCTATGCTGTTTATTGTAATGCTTCAGGCGTTGGGTTAGGGTGTGTTCTGATGCAGCACGGTAAGGTGATTTCCTACACTTTGAGGCAATTGAGGAAGCATGAAAAGAATTACCCAACCCATGATTTAGAGTTGGCTGTACTTATATATGCATTGAAGATCTAGAGACATTATTTTTATTATGTTTATGCAAACATCTTTACTAACCACAAGAGCCTCTGTATGTTTCTAAGCAGAAAGAGTTTTACTTGCTGCAATGTTGCTGGCTTGAGTTGTTGAAGGACTATGACATAGATATCATGTATAATCCAGGGAAGGCTAACATTGCAGTTGATGCCCTTAGTAACAGGTCCATGGGCATCTTATCATACTTGAGGCTTGAAAAGAGAGAATTGGTTCAAGAGATGCACCAGCTAGCCAGTTTAGGAGTCCTACTGATGGACTCAGACGATAGTGGGGTTGTGATCTAGAATGCAGCAGTGTCATCTCTAGCTATGGAGGTGAAAGAATGATAGTATGAAGACCCTAGCCTAGTACAGATCAGAGGTAAGGCTTAGTAGGAAGGGTTTTTGTCCTTTGAGGTAACGGGAGATGGAGTCTTGAAGTTTAGAGGTCAACTCTGTATTTCAGATGTGGCAGTGGTTTGCCAACAGATTATGGCAGAGGTACATTGTTCCCGTTATTCTCTTTACCCGGTTTTGACAAAAAATGTACAATGATATAAAAGAGATCTATTGGTGGCATGGGATGAAGAAAGATATTGCTGAGTTTGTAGCACAGTTTTCCAATTTCCTGCAAGTAAAAGTCGAACATCATAAACCAATGGGTTGACTCAGGAGATAGCCGTTCCTATGTGGAAGTGGGAAGCAATCAATATGGATTTTGTTACAGGTTTACCTCGTACTAGGTTTTAATTTGACTCTATTTGAGTCATTTTTATAGGCTGACCAAATAAACCCATTTCTTGCCAATCAGGACTACATTCTTAGCTAAAGATTATGCTGAGTTGTAAATTAAAGTGGGCGTTTGACTGCATGGTGTCCCATTGTCTATCATCTCCAACAGAGGGGCACCGTTCACTACTAGATTTTGTATGCCGTTTCAGAAAGGTTCGGGGATGCAACTTAACTTGATTATAGCTTTTCATCCCCAGACTTCAGAGGAAGTTAGGATGATCACCTACCTCTTATTGAGTTTTCATATAATAGTGGAAGTTAGATTGATCACCTACCTCTTATTGAGTTTTCATATAATAGTAGTTACAATTCTACCATTGAGATAGCGCCTTATGAGGTCTTGTACAGGCAGAAATATAGGTCCCCCATAGGATGGTTTGGTGTAGGTGACTCAGGGTTGCTTGGAACTGATATGATACATCAGTGAGAAGAGAAAGTTAAGTTCAATAGAGAGTTTATTGATAAGCCAGAGTTGTCAGAAGTCCTATTATGATATGCGGCGTAGGGACTTAGAGTTTTATATTGATAACTAGGTATTTCTAAAAGTCTCTCCTTCTAAGGGCATTATGATATTTGGATAGAAAGGCACACTTAGCCCTAGATTCATTGAGCCATACCGGATCCTCCGAAAGATAGGCCAAGTAGCTTATGAGTTAGAATTACCATCAGGGCTAGAATCTGTTCATCCATTCATTCATGTATCGATGCTATTAAAGTGCATAAGAGACCCTTCTCGGGTTTTCCTAATCGAGGATGTTCAAGTCACAGAGGAGTTATCCTACGAGGAAGCTCAAATAGTTGTAGTAGATCGACAGGTCCGCAGATTGAGGCCAAAGATGTAGCTTCTGTTAAAGTCTTATGGAGGAATAAAAATGTAGAGAAAATGACTTGGGAAGCTGAGGAGACATGATGTCTAGATACCCTCACTTGTTCCAGACTCTATTATGATAGAACACCAACTAAAATAGTTACGGTTGAGATGAGATACCTAATCGGATGTTACATTGTTGCTTTTTTTTGTCTTTGTTGGTTGCTCGCATTATTGTAGTGGAGCTATGTTGTATAGTTATTTGTAGCATCTTGTGAGATGCCCATATTGGACTTTTCTGCGTTTTAGGTTTTTGCCACAAATATCAGAACTACGTGCCACCGTAGGACATGATGGGACCTCCCTTGTGATTGTCCCATTTTCCCAAATGAGCCCTTTCATGTGTGATATCACGCCCTTCATGGTTCTACCCTTGGCAAGGTATGAACACCCTCCCGACTAGGGATTTAGAGGTAGGGCTCTATATGTGCTCATATGGGGTATGTCGGTTATAAGAATATCTCATTGTTCCACATGTTTTATGCATTCATATGTTTATGTTATTTGGCTCAAGTGATGATTTAATAAAGTTTCTCTCATGGCTATGATTATGAATGGTTTACGAACGAATTGAAAATCTTGAGCCTTATGTTATTTTATGATATTTATATTACGAGAATGTTGTCCCAGTATTATGATCATTATGAGCTTTTATGTTTTTTTAAATATCCTTTATACTTACCTTGTATGCTCGGTGCATTCCACGTACTAACCGCATACTCTATGCTGTATCATTTTATGATACATGCTCCAACCTTTAGATCCAGCACCAACAGTAGTCCATCTAAGAGTTTAGCATCTAGCTTCGTGGTAAGTCCTCTGTTATACCCCGGGAGCCCAAAGAGCAGACCCATGAATCAAAACGGTGAAAAACTAAAATTTCGGACCAGGTCACAAAACAAATTATGAGGAGGCTCGTGAGGAGTGACCACGAGTCATGAAGTGACTCGTGAGGAGTGACCACGAGTCATGAAGTGACTCGTGGTCTAGCAGGGTTGGCAGGACATGGTGAGAAGACCACAGTCATGACCACGAGTTATGGTCAGGCCTCACGACACGTTAGGTCTCTCTTGGCCTAGACTGGTTGTGGCGAGGAGGCATTTGGCAGTAAAAGCCACGGATGGTGACCCCGAGTTGTGGTCACCCACCACGAGTCATGGTGTCTTTGGTGAGGTCCCCTTTTTGTTTTGAGAAGTGTACCAGATGACTCTTGACCACGAGTCATGGCCTGTGAGTACGAGTTGTCCAGTCCCTCACGGGGACTAGCAGTCAGCCAAATCCTGCGATTTTAGTACGGGCTTTTTCGTAAATCCTAAGTCCTAGGGGCCTATACTATGTCGTTTAAGGCTCTTTTTATAGGGTTTTAAGAGGGGAAAACCTATTCTAAGCTAGTTCATTCCATGCATGCAAACTTGAGAGTTTGAAGAGAGGATTTAGAGCAAGTTTTGAAGGTTTTCATTGAAACCTCATCTTGCGCAATTAGAGTAGTGGTAAAATCATCCCTCC
>JACEIK010018709.1:0-10392 GCA_018107945.1 Datura stramonium | reverse complement strand
GCATCCACTAGTGCCTGTGGTGGTTAGTGCAGAATAGATTCTATGCCCTCTCATCACGTCAGGAGTAGGAGGTCTCCCAAGATGTGGTCACTAGTATGTTACGAGTATTTCATCTTGATGTTTATACATTGTTAGATCCAGGGGCTACTTTATATTTTTGTGATGCCTTATGTTGCTATTAGTTTCGGAATTAGTCCCGAAATCCTATTAGAACCCTTCTCAATCTCTACTCCAATTGGTGACTTAGTTATAGCTCAACGGGTATACAAAAATTTCCCTATCAGAGTCCTTCAAAAAGTCATTGCAGTCGGTTTAGTAGAGTTAGAAATGATTGATTTTGATGTTATCTTTGTTATGGATTGGTTGCATGCATGTTATGCCTCAATGAATTGTAGAATCCATACGGTAGAGTTCCAATTTCTGGGTGAGCCAGTCCTAGAATGGAAGGGTAGTTGAGCTGTGCCTGTAGGTCATTTCATTTCCTACCTTAAGGCCAGAAAGATAATTTCCAAGGGTTGTCTTTACCATCTTGTTTGGGTTAAGGATGCAACGTCGAAACCCCGACTCTCCAGTTAGTTCATATAGTGTGCGAGTATTCGGAGGTTTTCCTAGATGATCTACCAGTATTCCCTCCCGAGTGGGAGATTGACTGTCGTATTGACCTTCTTCCCGATATGCAACCTATATCTAATCCTCCAAACATAAAGGCTCCAGCTGAGCTAAAGGAATTGAAAGAAGAATTTAAGAATCTCGTGGATAAGGGTTTCATTAGCCTAGCAAGTCCCTGTAGGGTGCACCAGTTCTCTTTATTTGAAGGAAGGATGGTTCTCTTCGTATGTGCATTGACTATCGGCAGTTGAACAAGGTTACAATCAAGGACAAGTATCCCCTCCCCAGAATTGATGACTTGTTTGACCAACTTTAGGGTGCTAAGTGCTTCTCAAAGATAGACCTCAGATCTGGGTATCATTAGCTTAGAGTTAGGGAGAGTGACATTGCGAAGATAGCTTTCAATACTCAGTATGGTCACTATGAGTTTGTGGTTATGTTTTTTGGACTAACAAGTGCTCCTGCAGCTTTTATGGATTTGATGAACAGGGTGTTCAAGCCATATTTGGACATGTTCGTGATTGTCTTCATAGACGACATCCTCATATACTCTCGCAGCGAGGAGGAGCATGTCTCTCATTTGAGGATTGTGCTACAGACTTTTAAGGATCGCTAGTTGTTTTCTAAATTCAAAAAGTGTGAGTTTTGGTTGGATTCAATAGCATTTTTGGGCAATGTTGTGTCAAGTGAGGGTGTGCAGAAAAGAAGTTGTAAAGGATTAACCTAGACCAGTTAGTCCCTCAGATATTAGGAGTTTCTTGGGTTTAGTTGGCTATTATAGGATGTTTGTTGAAGGATTTTCATCCACTGCCCCACCATTGACTAAGTTGACCCAGAAGAAAGTCAAATTTCAGTGGTTGGATTCTTATGAGAAGCATTTTCAGGAATTAAAAACTCGACTCACTTCAGCTCTAGCTTTACTCTACCCGAAGGTACGGATGGATTCGTTGTGTATAATGATGCCTCTAGGGTCGGTCTTGGTTGTGTGTTGATGCAACATGGTAAGATCATTGCGTATGCCTCTAGATAACTTAATATTCGTGAGAAGAATTACCCGAGGCATGACCTAAAATTGGTAGCGGTGGTGTTCTTATTGAAGATTTGGAGACACTATTTTTATGGGGTCCATGTGGATGTGTTTACCGATCACAAGAGCCTGCAATATGTGTTCACTCAAAAGGACCTAAATTTGTGACAGAGAAGGTGGCTAGAGCTTCTCAAGGACTATGACATGAGTGTCCTTTACTATCTGGGCAAGACTAATATAGTGGAGGAAGCCCTTAGCAGACTTTCTATGGAGAGTGTTTCTTATGTAGAAGAGGGAAGGAAGGAGTTAGTAAAGAATGTGCATTGACTTGCACAATTAGGAGTTCGCCTCGTGGTTCGACAAATGGTGGTGTCATTGTTCAGAATTACTCAGAAACTTCTTTGGTGACTGAGGTCAAGGCTAGGCAAGATGAGGATCCTATCTTGGTAAAGTTGGAGGAAGCAGTTCAAAATCATAAGGTAGAGTTCTTCTTCTAAGGGGGAGATGGTGTACTTTGTTATCAGGGTCGTTTGTATGTTTCAGATGTTGATGACTTGAGAGAACGGATGTTGCATGAGGCTCATGGCTCGCGGTATCTATCCACCCTAGTGCCACAAAGATATACCGAGACCTACGAGAAGTCTACTGGTGGAATAACATGAAGAAGGATATAGCAAAATTTTTTGTTGTGTCTGAATTATCAGCAAGTGAAAATGGAGCATCAAAGACCAGGAGGTGTGCTACAAGACTTCAGTATCCCCACTTGGAAGTGGGAAGAGATCAATATGGATTTCATCACAGGGTTACCTCGTACTTGCCTACAGTATGACTCTATTTGGGTGGTTCTAGACAGGTTGACTAAAGTAGCCCATTTTTTACTGGTCAAAACTACCGACTCAGCAGAGGACTATGCTAAATTGTACATTCACGAGTTAGTTTAGTTTCATGGAGTTCCCTTGGCTATCATTTCAGACAGAGGTACTCAGTTCACCTTGTAGTTTTGGAGATCATTTCAAAAAGGACTCGGTACTCAAGTCAAGCTTAGCACAACTTTTCACCAACAGACGAATGGTTCGGCCGAGCAGACCATTCAGACCCTTGAGGATATGCTGAGGGTATGTGTTATGGATTTCAAAGGTAGTTGGGACGATCATTTACCTCTCACTGAGTTCGCTTACAATAAAAGCTACCACTCCATCATTCAGATGGCTCCATTTGAGGCTCTTTATAGGCAGAGATGTAGATCGCCTATTAGTTGGTTTGAGGTAGGTGAAGTTGCATTGATAGCGACAGATTCAGTTCATGAGGTTACGGAGAAAGTTCAGCTTATAAGGGAAAGGCTTAAAACAGCTCAGAGTCGTCAAAAGTCCTATGCCGATGTGAGTAGGACAGAACTCGAGTTTGATGTTGATGATTGGGTGTTATTGAAGGTGTCTCCTATAAAGGGAGTGATGAGGTTATGAAAGAAAGGGAAGGTTAGTCCCTTATATGTTGGCTTATACAGGATTGTGAGATGTGTTGGCAAGGTGGCCTATGAGTTGGAGTTTCCCTCGAAGTTAGCTTTAGTGCATCCAATTTTTCATGTATCTCTATTAAAGAAGTGCCTTGGTGACACGACCTTAGTTGTTCTGGTAGAGAATATAGGTGTGAAGGATAATCTTACATATGAGGAGGTTCTAGTTAGATCCTTGATCGTTAAGTTCGGAAGTTGAGGAATAAAGAAGGAGCTTTAGTAAAGGTTCTATGGAGAAATCAGCTTGTTGAGGGAGCTATGAGAGAAGCCGAAGCAGATATGATGGCTAAATACCCACATCTTTTTCCTTCTAGCTCAGTTCTAGCTTAAGGTATCAGTTTCCTCCCTAGTACACAATTCAGTTTCATGCTTTGTTCATGTCTGTCAATTCTTCTCATATCAGTTTATGTATATGTGTTTCGTGAGCTAGTTTAGTCAGTATTTCAATCCGGATTAATTTTCTTCATCAATTTCTAGTTAGAATTTCTCAGTTTTGGAGTTATAGTTCTTATCATTAGCCCTCCATCAGCTTTAAATTAACATTCGAGGATGAATGTTCTGATGTGTTGTGCGTTTGCAACACTTTCGACACTTAAAACTGAGAAAATAGAATGGACTTAGGTATTTTATATGGATATAAGACACTTTTACTTTGATTTCAGGGAAAATAAGTGTTAAAGCAAAGATGTGCAAAAGAAGCCTTAAAATGCAGAAAATCAGCCAAGTACTAGTCCAGTACGAGCCGTACCTTGGTTGTATGAGCCATACTGAGAACCGTGATGAAAATTAGAAGGATGAATTAGGAAGAAGGCAACATACGACTCTCAGTACGAGCCATACTAAGATGGTACGAGTTGTAACTAGAGTCGTGGAAATATTCAGAACAAATTGCACAAAGGAAAACTCTTGGTATGAATGGACTCACGAATCGTGGCATCAATGTAAGAATCGTACCAGGAGCTGTGGTGAACTTCAGAAGATTTTTTAGTACTTGGAAGAACTTTAGATACTATAGATAGTATGAGTCATGGCAAGAAGGTATGAGTCATACCACAACATTCGTGAAGAATTTCAGAAGATGTCAGAGTTCCCAGGGCCAAACCACAGAAGCAATGTACGACTCATAGGATGAATGTACGAGTCATACCAGCATGCCAACACTTAGCGAAATCTACAACAGCCAAGAACTTACAGAAAGAAGGTACAACCCGTACAATCCTGCTACGGGTTATAGGTCCAATCGTGGCACAGTCAGCACCAGATATGGAAAACTCCCTGTTAGCTTAGGAAAAAGTTTCTAATGTCTGTATAAATATCCTCTACAATTTATTTTAGTTAGAGAAGGATAGAATTGTGTTAGGTGATGTGTGAATAGTTATTATTGTGAATTTTTATCAAGTTTTGAGGAGCAATTCTTGGGATCAAATTCTTTATTTCCTACATTGTTCTTGATGTTGTTCTTTGATAATCGAATCCGATTTCCTTCCAGTTGTTGGTGTAAGTATTTAATTATGTGTTTGTCTATGAATGCGAATTACAATCTTACAACCATTAGAGGCTAAAATCTCCATAACTAGGGGTTTTGGGAACCATGGTGGATTAACGAATCAGGGTTGCAGAAAAGTGATTCAAAACCTATGTGAAACTCTTGTATTGTATTCTCTTCATGTTTAAACGTTTCTTACCGGTGTACAATGTTAGGACTTGCCTGAATTTTTTATTTACTTGAACCTAGAGAAGTAGAGATTAGAAAAAGAGAATTACAACAAAGTCTTGGTCTTTACGATCATTGTATTAACTTGAGCTGTGGTCGCAGGATAGTTAAATTTGGAACATATTGATAACGGTTAGTTTGAAATAGCTCATAAGACCTGACCCGGTGATTGAGTATAGTCATCCAATAGGGACGAACCAGTCATTTGGATAAACCCTAGTTATCAGTTCTACAAGTAAGCATTGAGATGGATCAAGTGTGTATACCCAAAGTAGTTATGAACCCATGGGGAACAGTTACCCTAGTTTTTTGCAAATCTTGATATAAATCACAATTATAATATTTTTTAACATTGTTTTCTTCAAACCCCCCAAATTGGAGATAACTCACCAAAAGTTTACTTACCGGCATTAGTCTAGATCTTACCCTATTCTCTGTGGATTCGACCACAACCTCTTAGTTGGATTCTTTATTGACAACGACCGTTTCATACTTTGTCAGGAAGTGTGAGTTTGAGAATTATCATGTTACTAAGGGGGAGATATTGTAACACCTTGGATCTCGGAATAGAAAGATGAAGGACAATAGCTGAAATTTGCAGGTCTGGTGCTGGGAGTGACGGCATTACTGATGGACTTTCATGCCACTAACGACACAAGCAACAATCATCAAGAAGGCAACGAATTGTCACTGGAGGTGTTCAAGTTTGACAGTATGGCTGACGGCCCGTCGTGGACCTAGCGGTGCTAGTGACGGCCGTCAGAGCAGCGACGGACCGTTAGTTGAATCGTCGAAGGGAAATTTTTCGGACTAAGGACTGATCGTAGACCTGACGGACCGTCGGAGTAGTGACGGCCCATCACTTGTACCATCAGAAGGAGATTATTCTTGACTTCTATGGTTTAGGGTGACGACCCAGATGACGGACCGTCGGGAGTGTGACAGCCCATCACGGGTACCGTTGGGATGCCCAGTTGTGGAAATTCTGCCTGATTCTCAGGGGCAATTTTATAATCTCCCAAGATTTTAACTCCTATACTACGTTGTTTTAAGCTCTGAAAAAGGTGTACTAAGGGAGTTTAACCTATTCTAATTCATTCAACTCCTATGAATGCAAGTCTAAAGGTTTTCTAGTGAAGATCAAGCTAGAACTTCTCCAATTCCTCTCCAAATCTCTTGGCTTTTAAGGACAAGTTGAGGATCAGTTTACCTAGGTATGTAGGGCCATGAATGAGAGTTTCCTTTCACTCTCATGCCCATAGTTTTTTTCAAGTTCATGAATTCCGGTCTTAATTAAAGTTTATGATCTTATGGGGTTTAGCCCAATTTCATGAAATTTTCTATGATTTGTCTATAGGTCAATTCCCTTCACGTCTCAGAGCATGTTCTATGTTTTCAAGTTTTAGAAAATTATTCCCAATTATGCAAGTTCATGAAAAGTCAAGTTTATGATTTATGATTTCTAGTATGAAGAGATGTCTAGCATGATTGAAGGTTTATAAATTACCCATGTATGAAAGTCATGACTCGAGCATAAGCTCGGTCGAGACACAAGACAAAGAACCCTGAGAGGCTCCAAGTTGACCCATGGCATGAGCATGACATCTAAAATCAACATAATGATATGGAAGTCTAACATATATAATATAGCAAAAATCTAATAATCTGATAACATCAAATAACTGAATACATAACATAGTCCTGAAGTTGAATACACAATATGTCTGATAAGCCTCTACACACTGACGAGTTTATGGGATAAGACCCCAACTAACTTACTAAAGATCAAAAATGAAAATATGGAACATAAACTAATTGAAGGGTCTTCGAAGGATGAGGACTTACCAACTTTGGCTGGAAGATGCTATCGCTGAGGATTTGGCTAACGGCAGGACTGGGCCTGAATGTTTGGGCATGTGTAATGAAATGATACAACATAGAGTATGCGGTTAGTACGTGAAATGTACGGAGTATGCAACGAAAGTAAAACCACTAAGTAAGTAAAATCAGAGATCATGCATTTCATAAAACATTTCATCATAAGAGTCTAAGAGTAGGGCTTGCATGCTATTATCTGAGAACATGATTTAAACATAACTGAATATCATAACTGAATCGAATGACCCAAAGCTGAAACTGATTATTCATAAGTAAAATTGAACATTGGGTCAAACCTGCTGAAGGCATAATATCATGAAAGATGAACATGCATAACTGAAATCATGAGGAATAATGGGAGACTCGTCATATAACCGATATTACCATGATAGAGCTTACGTGGTCCCGACTATTGCACTCAAGTGGGTAGAGCCGTCCAAAGCCTTTCCAGGGCTAAGGACGCTACCATGATATCAATATCAAGATGGAGGCCCCTTGAGGGCAGGGGAAGCTCACAAGGGAGGTCCGAAATAACCTAAACATACCTACATTGGCAGGTAGTTCTGAGGCACAGGGTTGACTGACCCTTAACCTACTCGGTGTTAGACACTACTCCTAAAAACATGCATATGATCTCCATCATTTTTCAACGAAGCTGAACTATCATCTAGTGACGAAGCTGAATCATAACAACATATGTAAAAATATTAATCACAACATGAGGAGCCTTGACTCAAACCATACCACAAGCTAAAAAGAGTAGGGTCTAGACTCCAAAATCCATGTGGTAAGCTAACAAGAAATTGAGATAAATCATGAAATATACTCTATTATATGGGCTATTCAAAACGTAAACATGCATGAAATCGACTTTGATATTAAAAAACATGAATGTAGACATGGGTAATTTGAAATCACATTTTCATCATACACATCACATAATTCTTGAAAAAATATATCATGATCTCAACCTTTCATGAACTTTCATAATTGGGCATCATAATTGTAAGGCTTTGAAAACACGAATTTGTAATTAAAAATATTATAAAACATGCCCATGAATCATAATTCAACATTAGAAACGTGAATGGATTATACTAATGATAGATACTTAGAACATTTACAAGTTGGGTTAAAACCTCATAGGTTCATCAACTAGAATTTCCATGAATTTGTGAAGAAATTGGGCATGGGAGTGGATGGATACACCCATTCATAACCCTACATACCTGGATAATGCTGATTTACACTCCCCCCTTAAAAGCCCAAAGGAAATTAGAGAGAAATTGGGAAAATTCTTCAAGCTTGATCTCTAAGGAAAAGCTCTAAGTTGCATGCATGGAGTAGAAATGCTTAGAAAAGGTTTAACACCCTTAAAACCTTGCTAACTAAGCTTAAAACGACATAGTTTAGGATATCAGGTCATAGGAATTACGAAAATAACCTTAATGAAAAATTTGGAATTTCTGCATTACCAGTGACAACGAGGCCTATAATTGTTTGTTCTTTGCTTCAACGGGTCATTACCTTACTCGTGGTTTCGCTCCATTTTCCAGACTCAGATCAGCTACCATGACTGGATAGGACAAGTTGTTACTTTCCCCAACGACTCATCATTTTCGTCCATTGTCACCACTGCTCACTTCTTGGGAATCCTCCCAACAAAACCATACCACGACTTGCTATCTCATACAACGGGTCATACCGTGACTCATGCCAGCCACCCTAACAAAGACCACCCTCACAACGAGTTCCTTACCACAACCCGTTATATCAACAAATTGTTCATCCTTAGACCCGATACTCCCAAGTCTACTTCTGCAGACCCTCACTATGAGTGCCTTTAACGGGTCGTTAGATCCACCAAAGGCCCATACCACGAGTTGTTCTGAGAAAAATCTAAGATTTTTCTGCTGTTTTGATTTCAAATCCTGAGTCTAGTCTTAGGCACTTCTTGGTTTTATAATATCTCCCCCTTGGGAACATTCTTCCTTGAATGTTAATGAACATACTGAAAAGTTGGGGAAAAATAATTGACATCTCACATACAGAACATTTGATGCTGAAAACTAACGGAGTGAATGACTCCGGACTAGAATACATAGCTGAATTGAATTCATGAGTCACACATAAATGCACTGACATGGAAGAACTTGGAACACATAAACTGAACATGAAACTAAATAGAGTACTGAGGAAACTGGTACCTCAAGATGAAACTGAGCCGAAAGGGAATAGATGCAGGTATTTAGCCATCATATCTGCTTCGGCTTTTCACGTGGCTCCCTCAAAATGCTGATTCTACCACAAAACCTTTACTGAAGCTATTTCCTTATTTCTTAGCTTTCGAACCTAACGATCAAGTATTTCCACTGGAACCTCTTCGTAGCTGAGACTATCCTTCACACTTACACTCTCCACCGGAACAACAAAAGCTGGGTCACCCATGCACTTCTTCAAAAGCGACACATGAAACACCGAATGAACTGAAGCCAATTCCGAGGGAAACTCCAACTCATATGCTACCTTGCCAACCCGTCTTACAATCTTGTATGGGTCAACATAACGGGGTCTGAGTTTCCCTTTCTTTCCAAATCTCATCACTCCCTTCATGGGAGATACCTTTAGAAACACCCAATCATCAACTTCAAACTCAAGCTCTCTCCTTCTCACATCCGCAGAGGACTTTTGGCGACTTTGAGTTGTTTTCAACCTTTCCCTTATAACTGAACCTTCTCCATAGCCTCATGGACTGAATTTGGTCCTATCAATGCAGCTTCACCGACTTCGAACCAACCAATAGGCGATCTACATCTCTTCCCATAGAGACCCTCAAACGGTGCCATCTGCATGCTGGAATGGTAGCGGTTGTTATATGCAAAATCAATGAGAGGCAAATGATTATCCCACCTACCCTTGAAGTCAATCACGCACGCTCTCAACATATCCTCAAGAGTATGAAATGTCCGTTCATCCTGACCATCTATTTGCGGGTGAAATGATGTGCTAAGCTTTACTTGAGTACCAAGTCCACAACCATAACCGATCCTCAAAACATCACAATATACCAAAAACCCATTGGTACCCTCACGTAGGGTCAACACTGGTGTTGAGGTGAGTTGAGTCTTCAACTCTTGGAAGCTCTTCACACATAGTTTTTAACATCTAGGAATAGTTTTTGACTTCTTGAAGCAGTCTTTACTCATTTTTATTCTGTAGTTTATTGATGAAAGCTTGTAAGCAATTTGGAAGGAAGAAAAGGTTCTATAACTAGGTTTTCTCTTCTTTACTTCATTTTTTCACATGATGATGACTAAGTATTTGTTTTTCCTCTTATCTATGAGTGGATAAACTCATATTCTAGGGTTGTCTTCATGGTGAATGGTTGACTATTTGACAGATTATTTAAATTTTGTTTTGATTCTTCTTTTATGGTTGTTTGTTTTATTTGTTTTAATTTATTATTTATGAGACTGATCACCTTATAAGTAATTTGTTGTCTTTCGATTGATCTTTGGGAAGAAAATCGAAAGGGTTAAAAATAAATGCAGAATGGAAATTCAAAGACCCAAAGTATACCCAAACTGCTAAACTGAGCTGATGATCTCTGGTGGGATTGCTGATGGTGCCCACTACCAGGTCTCTACTGGG
>JACEIK010018707.1:0-10394 GCA_018107945.1 Datura stramonium | reverse complement strand
GGAATGGGCATGGGTATGGAAGAAAGAACCTACTCATGGCCTTACATACCTGGGAATGAAGAATCCTAACTCTTCCTAATTGCCCAGTTGAGATTTCCCTTGAAAACCTTGAAATTCTCCTCAATTTCCTCTCCTCAAGCCTTCAACCTTGCATGCATGACGAAAATGTCCTAATATGGGTCTTTCTCTGCTTAAAACCCTCTATTAAGATCTTAAAACGACGTAGTATAGGCCCTTAAAACTTAGAAATTACAAAAAAGCCCTTACTGAAATCGCTGAAAATAACTGTTAGAGGGTCCTTTAGGATGACCTGATGACTCATTACTAGGGCACACGATCCATTGGTTCACCCGTCAAGTACACTACCTCATCATTCATGAAAATTCAACTTTCTTGGTGAAGGCCCTCCTAACGGGTCGTTAGGATTGACGACGACTCGTTAGGTGCCACCCATCAGGTACACTGGATAAACTTCACTATCTTTCTCTAGGAACACCCCACGACTGACATGAAAACTCATGGTGACTGACCATGAGTCGTTACATCCCCCGTGAGGACCTCGAGTCCTCCATCACCCCAGGCCTTCCCCATGAGTCACTTTACGACTTTTTTGGCCTCTTAACGAGTCGTTAAGTGACCCATTCTGCAACTGCTGCAATATTTTTGCAGGTTTCTCCTGATTCACTTCCGGGTCTGATTCTTGAATTCTCGAGGTATAACAATATTGCTACTAGTTTCAGAGTCATTCCTGAAATCCTATCACAACCCTTCTCAGTCTCTATTCCAATCGTTGACTCAGTTATAGCTCGATGGATATATAGAAATTTCCCTATCACTATCCTTCAGAAAGTTATCTTAACCGACCTAGTAGTGTTAGACATGACCGATTTTGATGTTATTTTCTGTATGAATTGGTTACATGCATGTTATGCCTCAGTCAATTGTAGAACCCATGTGGTAGAGTTTCGATTTCCAGGTGAGTCAGTCCTAGAATGGAAAGGTATTTCAGTTGTGCTTGTAGGTCGCTTTGTTTCCTATCTCAAGGCTAGGAAGATGATCTCTAAGGGCTGTGTGTATCATCTAGTTCAGGTTAAGGATGCTACATCTAAGACCCCGGCTCTTCAGTCAGTTCCTTTAGTGTGTGAGTATCCGAAGGTGTTTCTAGATGATCTACCGGCGGTCCCTCCTGAGCGGGAGATTGACTTTGGTATTGACCTTCACCATGATACGCAACCTATATCCATTCCTCATTATAGAATTGCTCTAGCCGAGCTAAAGGAGTTGAAAGAACAGTTGAAAGATCTCCTAATTAAGGGTTTCACAGGCCTAGTAAATCCCCACGGGGTGCTCCAATTCTCTTTGTTCGAAAGAAGGATGGTTCCCTTAGAATGTGCATTGATTATCGGTAGTTGTACAAGGTTACAATCAAGAATAAGTATCTCCTCCCCAAGATTGATGACTTGTTTTACCAACTTTAGGGTGCTAAGTGCTTCTCAAATATGGACCTCAGATCTGGCTATCATCAGCTCAGAGTAAGAGAGAGTGACATTCCGAAGACAACTTTTAGGACATGGTATGGTCATTATGAGTTCGTAGTTATGTCTTTTGGACTACCGAATGCTCCTGCAACTTTTATGGAATTGATGAAAAAGGTTTTAAAGCGTTATTTGGATATGTTCGTGATTGTCTTGATAGATTATATTCTCATATACTCTCTGAGTGGGGAGGAGCATCCTCTCATTTGAGGATTGTGTTACATACTCTCAAGGATCGCTAGCTATTTGCTAAGTTCAGAAAGTGTGAGTTTTGGTTGAACTCTATCATTTTTGGTCCATGTGGTGTCTAGTGAGGGTGTGCAGGTGGACTCTCAAAAAATATAGGCGGTGAAGAATTGGTCTAGTCTAGTTAGTCCTTTGGATATTAGGAGCTTTTTGGGTTTAACTGGCTACTACAGGAGATTCATTGAGGGATTTTCACCCATTGCAGCACCGTTGACTAAGTTTTCCCAGAAGAAGGTCAAATTTTAGTGGTCTAACGCTTGTGAGAAGAGTTTTTAGGAGTTAAAGACTCGACTTACATTGGCTCCAGTATACGCCTTGCATATTCCAACAAAGTTCATTAAGTGTAGGTTGGCATCATCAACTGCATGACCACTAAACACCCCCTTTATGTTCAACAATTGAATCATGGTGCTAGTGATGTCAAACTTTTCCCCAGCAGGCAAAGGTGGTTGTACTATAGCTCCGGTTGACCCGATTTCATCAATGTCCCGGTCATCCTCATCAAAGAATTGACGGGCATATCTCTGGATTTTTTTGCCCCTTCCATGACGACCATCATTGACAACCTCATCTCGAGCATCATCGGCTTCCTGAAGTGTAGCTTGCCGAGCTAGCTCGACTTGCCTAGCTTCTTCAGCAAGATGGGCATCTCTCTGCTCTTGGTTCTCCATCCTTCGTAGTGTTCTTTCAAGTTCGAGATCCAAAGGAATCAGGGGGTTTCCACTCCATCGAGTATTTGAAATTCACCAAGAGACAACCTGTGGGTGTCCAAAATTAAAAAGAAAATGTAATTAACGAAATAACAACCAAAAGTTAAATACAAGCAATTAATCTAATCATAGCCATAATCCCCGACAGCGGCGCCACTTTTTGATAATGCTCAAACTTACACTTTCTGGAAAGTATGAAGCAGCCATTGTCACTAAAGAACCCAACAAAGAGGTTGGGGTCGAACCCACAGGGAATAAGGTAAGATCTAGACTAATGCTGGTACATAAACTAATTGGTAAGTTATCTCCAAATTGGGGGGGTTTAAAGAAAAATAATAATAAAACAAAATCGTAATTGTAGTTGTTATCAAGATTTGAAAATAACTAGGGTAAGTGTTCCCCATGGGTTCATAACTACTTTGGGTATACACGCGTGATCAATCCCAATGCTTACTTGTAGAACTGATAACTAGGATTCATCCAAATGACTGGTTCATCCCCATTGGATGACTATACTCAATCACCAGGTCAGGTCTCATGATCGATTTCAAACTAATCGTTATCAATATGTTCCAAGTTAACTCTCCTGCGACCGTAGCTCAAGTCATATAATGATCATAAAAATCAAGGCTTTGTTATAATTCTCTTTTCCTAATCTCTACTTCTCTAGGTTCAAGTATGTCACGATCCAAACATAGGACCGGATCAAGACACAGGACAAAGAACCCCGAGAGGGCTCCAAGTCGACCCATGGTATGAACACGACATCTAAAGCTCAACATAATAATACGGAAGTCTAACATATAAAATAGCGGAAGTCTGAAAATATGATACATCAAATATCTGAACACATAGCAGCGATCTGAAACTAAAAACATACTATGTCTGATAAGCCTCTACATACTGACGAGTTGATAGGATAAGACCCTAACTAACTCACTAAAGACTGAAACTAAAAATGTACAAGATGATAAAAGGGTCCTTGAAGGATGAGGATTCACCAACTCTGGATGAGAGATGCTAACTCTGTGGATCTGGCTAACGGCGGGACTGAACCTAAATGTCCCAGCCTGTATCATGAAATGATACAGCATAGAGTATACGGTCAGTATGTAGAATGTACAGATTATGCAAGATAAGTAAAATCGCTAAGTAAGTAAAAATCCAAAATCATACATATCATAAAATATTTCATCATAAGATTCTGAGAGTAGAGCTTGCATGCTATTATCTGAAAACATGACTTAAACATAACTGAATCAAATGACCCAAAGCTGAACTAATTATTCGTAAGTAAAACTGAACGTTGGGTCAAACCTGCTGAAAACATAATATCATGACTGATGAACATGCATAACTGAAATTATGAGGAACAATGGGAGACTCATCATATAACTGACATTACCATGATAGAGCTTATGTGGTCCCAACTATTATACTCAAGTGGGCAGATCCGTCCAAAGCCTTGCAAGGGCTAAGGACGCTACCATTATATAGATATCAAGCTGAAGGCCTCTTGGGGTAGGGAAAGCTCACAAGGGAGGTCCCAAATAATCTAAACATACCTACATTTGCATGTAGTTTGAGGCACAGGGTTGACTGAACCCTTAGCTTACTCGATGCTAGACACCACTCCTAAAAACATGCATATGCTCTCTGTCATTTTTCAACGAATCTGAATGATAGCATATCATATATAGTCTGAAAACATAACATGAAGAGCCTTGGCTCAAACCCTACCAAAAGCTGAAAAGAGTGGGAGTCTAGACTCCAAAACCATACGGTAAGCTAATAACATGAAAGTAATGTAAACCATGAACATACTTGATCATATGGGCTTGTCGAAGCTTATACATAATTTAGATAGTCAAAATCATGGATATAAACATGGGTAATTCGAAATAATACTTTCATCAAATACATCTCATCATACTTGAAAACATAGATCATAATTTCAACCTTTCAAGAACATTCATAATTGGGCATTATAATTTGTAAAACATTAAAAAAACATGCATTGTAATTTAAAACACTATAAAACATGCCCATGAATCTAAATTCAACATTAGAAACATGAATAGAGTATACCCATGATAGATACTTAGAGAATTCAAAAGTTGGGTTAAAACCCCATAGATTCAACAACTTAGAATTTCCTTGAATTTGAGAAGGAATTGGGTATGGAAGTGGATTAATACACCCATTCATAACTCTACATACCTGGGTACTTCTGATTTCATAACCTTCTTTCATACCCAAAGGAATTGGGGAAGAACTTGATGAATTTCTAGGCTTGATCACCCTTAGAAACCTCTAGGCTTGCATGCAAAGAGAGAGAGATAGGTTTAGAATGAGTTAAACCCTCTTAAAACACACCTATCTGATCTTAAAACGATGTAGTTTAGGTCTTAGGTACTTAGAAATTATGGAAAAGCCCTTAATAATTTTGTAGGAAAAATCACACTGCTAGTCTTAATGAGGGACTGGACGACTCGTTGCCTGAGGGGATGTCTCGTCGTCTGCATTCGTTGCCAGCATTGGACAACAACACCCTTCCAGTCACCATGAGGGACACCACAACTCGTGGTGTACCTAACGACTCGTGGTTACTAGTCATTGGGAACACTGCCCACAATTTTAACCTCCATACCGGCTCCTGACCACAACCAGCTCCACGACTCGTTGCCCTGACCATGAGTCACGGTGTGTCTTGTGGTCAACCCCCAAATCACAATCTCAGCTAACTCCCCCCTCCACTCCACAAGTCACTTAACAACTCGTGGGATACCTCACGGGTAACTGGATGACTCGTCCTGTGACCTAGTGCCGAAATTTCTATTTTCTCTATTTCAACCCTCGGGTCTGATCTTAGGGATTTCGGGTTATTACAATATCTCCCCCTTGGGAACATTCATCCTCGAATGTGGGTAGACATATTGAAAAGCTGGGGAATGCAATTGTCATATCAAATATTGAACATTTTAAGCTGATAACTGGCAGTGTAACTGACTCCGGACTGAAATACATACCTGAATTAAATTCATGAATCACACATACATACATTGACATGAAATAAAATGGGCACATGAACTGAACATGAAACTGAATAAAGTAATAGGGAGGAAACTGATACCTCAATCTTAAACTAAGCCGGAAGGGAATAGATACGGGTATTTAGCCATCATATCTGCATCAAATTCCCACGTAGATCCCTCAACATGTTGAGTCCTCCATAAAACCTTCACGGGAGCTACTTCTTTACTTCATAGCTTTCGAACCTGATGATCAAGTATTTCCACCGGAACCTCTTCGTAGCTAAGGCTGTCCTTCACACCTACGCTCTCCACCGGGAAAACCAAAGTTGGATGACCCATGCACTGCTTTAAAAGCGACACATGGAAAACTGGATGTACTAAAGCCAATTCTGAGGGCAACTCCAACTCATAAGCCACCTTGCCAACACGTCTCACAATCCGGTGCGGGCTAACATAACGGGGACTAAGTTTCCCTTTCTTTCTGAACCTCATCACTCCCTTCATGGGAGACACCTTCAAAAACACCCAATAATCAACTTCAAACTCAAGTTCTCTCCTCCTCACATCCGTATAGGACTTCTGGCGACTCTGAGCTATTTTTAACCTTCCCCTTATAAGATGAACTTTCTCCAAAGCCTCATGAACCATATCTGGTCCTATCAACATAGCTTCACCGACTTCGAACCAACGAATAGGCGGTCTACACCTCTACCCATATAGAGACTCAAACAGAGACATTTGAATGCTGGAATGGTAGCTGTTCTTATATGAAAACTCAATGAGAGGCAAATGATCATCCCAACTACCCTTGAAATTAATCATATATTCTCTCAACATATCCTCAAGAGTTTGAATGGTTCATTCAGCCTGACCATCTGTTTGCAGGTGAAAAGTTGTACTAAGTTTAAATTGAGTACAAAGTCCCTTCTGAAACGATCTCCAAAACTGGGAGGTAAACTGAGTACCTCTATCAGATATGATGGACAAGGGCACTCTATGCTACCGAACTAACTCCCCAATATACAATTTAGCATAATCCTCCGCTGAATCGATAGTTTTGCTTGGTAGGAAATGAGCTGCTTTAGTCAACCTATCCACAGCCACCTAAATAGAGTCATATTGTCGATAAGTACGCGGCAACCCTGTAATGAAGTCCATATTGATTTCCTCCCACTTCCAAGTAGGGATACTAATATCTTGAAGCACACCTCTAGGTCTTTTATGCTCGACTTTCACCTATTGACAATTCGAACTCTTAACCACAAACTCTGCTATGTCCTTCTTTATGAAAGTCCACCAATAAACTTCCCGTAGGTTATGGTACATCTTGGTAGCACCTGGATGTATAGAATATATGTAACCATGACACTCGTACAACATCCAATCTCTCAAATCATCAACACTCGAAACACATAGAGGACCTTGATATCGAAGCACACCATCTCCCCCTTGGAAGAAGACCTCCATCTTCTGATTCTGAACAGCTTCCTTCAACTTTACCAAGATAGGATCCTCTTCTTCCCTAGCCTTGACTTCGGTCACCAAGGAAGATTCTGATTCCATTTTGAACAATGACACCACCATTCGCCGAGGCAACAAGATTAACTCCTAGTCGTGCAAGCCGATGCACATCCTTCACTAACTCTTTCCTCTCCTCATCTACAATGGGACATGCTCTACATAGAAAGCCTGCTAAGAGCGTCTTCCACCACATTAGCCTTGCCCAGATGATATAGGACACTCATATCGTAATCCTTAAGAAGCTCCAACCACCTTCTTTGATGTAGATTTAGATCCTTCTAGGTAAACACATATTGTAGGATTTTGTGGTCCATAAACACATCCACATGGACCCCGTACAGATAGTGTCTCCAAATCTTCAAGGCAAATGCTACCGCCGCTAACTCGAGGTCATGAGCTGGATAGTTCTTGTCATGGACTTTCAGCTGACTAGAAGCACAGGCTATAACCTTACCGTGCTACATTAATACACAACCAAGGCCGATCCTTGAGGCATCACAATATACCACAAACCCCTCAATACCCTAAGTTAGGGTCAACACTGGTGTTGAGGTGAGTCGAGTCTTCAACTCTTGGAAGCTCTTCTCACAAGCCTCCGACCATCGAAACTTGACTTTATTCTAGGTCAATTTAGTCAATTGTGCTATAATGGATGAAAATCCTTCCACAAATCTATTCTGATGCTGACCACAACCTGCAGTAGTAGTGCTCCTTGCTGAATTGAGCATGCTGGTGGGGCTTCTGAACTAGTGGTTGGGTCTCGGCCTCTATCATGGCCCTGTCTAGCTGCTGGACAATCTCTGACCATATGTCTGGGCTTCCCACACCCAAAACAAGCACTTGTACCTGTTAAGCATTGACCAGTATGCCTCTTGCCACACTTGTCACAAGCTAGAATACTGGGCTCCATAAATCTGCTCCCCTGACCTCGAGAGCCTGATGCTCATCCCCTCTGGTCGAGCCTAGATCCGGATGGCACTCTCACTGCTGATGGCGTTGGGGCTGATGATCTCTGATGGGACTGCTGAAGGTGCCCACCACTAGGTCTCTGTTGGGAGAATCCAAAGCTATCTGTCCTGGCCCTCTTGGCCTCTCTCTTTTGGTCACTCGCTTGTACCTGCTGGGCATACAGAACTATCCGTTAGAAGTCAATGTCCTGATAAAGCATCGTAGTCCGGCAATCTTTTACCAAATAGTCTACTATCCCATGCATGAACCGACTCACTCGGGCCCTCGGATCTGCCACCATCTCAGGTACATATTTGGATAGGCGAGTGAACTCTAAGGCATACTCTTGGACCATCATGTTGTTCTGCCTCAAGTTCACAAATTTGGCTTCTTTGATTTCCCTCATCTCTCGGGGAAAGAAATGATCCAAAAACGTGGTATGGAACTCATCCAAACCAATAGGGCCCACTCCAACTTCCCTACCATTCTTCCACTGTTTGAACCAGATATGTGCAACCCCTTTCAGCTAATAGGAGGATAAGTCCCCACACTCCTCCCTTGTCACCCCCATGATCTAGGTGATTTTCTAAATCTCATCAATAAACGCATGTGGATCCTCATCCACCTTCCATCCGAGAAACTCTTGAGGGTTCATCCTAAAAAAGTCCCTGACTCGAGCCGCTGCCGTATTTCCATTCTGGGGAACATGCACTACTACCTGTTAGTTGACTTGGGCAGTTAATGCCTGTGCCAACATTTGGATGGCAGCCCTAAAATCTACATGGGCCACCTACTGTGGCACATGATCCTCAGAGGCTGGTGGGGCCTGCTGGTGCCTATCTCCGTTTCCATTCTTGTGGCAATTTCCATTTCCGTTTATTCTTTTGTTAACTCATCGGGGAGGCATGATTCATCAAACGTGTATTGCACGAGTTATAAGGATAGAGAGACATTTCATTGCATAACATAGATCATAAAAGAAGGGAAGTTTTCCTAAAATGCTTCTTAGCCTCTTCATCATAAGTGTGGCGCACTTCACACCCATGAAAAAGATTCTACTTAATGTAGCTTTCAGACATCCTAGGACACTTCAAAACCTAATGCTTTGATACCAAGTTTGTCACAACACGAACATAGGCCAGATCGAGACACGAGACAAAGAACCCTGAGAGGTCTCCAAATCAACCTATGGAATGAACATGACATCTAAAGCTCAACATAATAATGCGGAAACCTAACATATAAAATAGCAAAAGTCTGAAAAATTTGATACATCGAATATCTGAATACATAACAATAATCTAAAATTGAAAACACACTATGTCTAATAAGCCTCTACATACTAAAGAGTTGATGGGACAAGACCCCAACTAACTCACTAAAGACTGAAACTGAAAATACTGAATACAAGCTGATAAAAGGGTCCTCGAAAGATAAGAACTCACCAACTCTAGCTGAGAGATGCTAACTCTGAGGATCTGGCTAACGGCGGGACTGAACCTGATTGTCCGATCATGTATCATGAAATGATACAGCATAGAGTATATGGCTAGTACGTGAAATGTACAGAGTATACAAGGTAAGTAAAACCGCTAAATAAGTAAAAATCAAAAATCATGCATATTATAAAATATTTCATCATAAGATTCTGAGAGTAGGGCTTCCATGCTAATATCTAAAAATACTACTTAAACATAACTGAATATCATAACTAAATCAAATGACCTAAAGCTGAAACTGATTATTCATAAGTAAAATTGAACATTGGGTCAAACCTGTTGAAAACATAATATCATAACTGATGAACATGCATAACTAAAATCATGAGAAACAATGGAAGACTCGTCATATAACTGACATTACCACGATAGAGCTTATATGGTCCCGACTATTACACTCAAGTGAGCAGAGCCGTCCAAAGCCTTGCTAGGGTTAAGGACGCTACAATGATATTGATATCAAGATGAAGGCCCCTTGGGGCTGGGAAAGCTCACAAGGGACGTCCCAAATAATCTGAACATACCTACAATGGTATGTAGTTCTGAGGCACAGGGTTGACTGAACCCTTAACCTACTCAGTGCTGGACACTACTCCCAATAACATGGATAAGCTCTCCATTATTTTTCGACAAAGCTGAACCATCGTCTTTCGATGAAGATGAATCATAACATATCATATATAGTCTGAAAACATAACATAAAGAGCCTTGGCTAAAACCCTACCACAAGTTGAAAAGAGTGGGAGTGTAGACTCCAATATCATGTGGTAAGATAATAACATGAAATTGAAGAAAATCATGAACAGACTTGATCATATGGGCTTTCCCAAACTTATACATACTTTAGATGTCAAAATCATGGATATAAACATGGGTAATTCGAAATCATACTTTCATAAT